>CATKUP010000547.1:0-131225 GCA_949786385.1 Onychomys leucogaster
GTCTCTAATAAGGCGGGAAACGTGAGAGTGCTCAGAACAAAAGAACTGTGTTTCCTACACACACGGACCATATCTAGTTCAACTCTGCTTCTGAAACTGATACAAACCACAGGCCCTCTAACATCCAGTGCGTTTCAGTTAAGAGCGAGAAACGTGTGAGCTTCGTGTACAATATAGCTTCGTTTGAGCTGAAAAGTGACTGCGTTTACCTGAAACGAAGTCTCGCTTGTAGGAAGACACAGAGCCTGGCGTTTAACTCCGTTTCTGAAGGGAAACACACAGCACAGTTCTCATCCATGAAACACACTCTGCTTTAGAGCAAGACGCACGCTCTTGCTTTCTAGAGTCTCTAATAAGGCGGGAAACGTGAGAGTGCTCAGAACAAAAGAACTGTGTTCCTACACACACGGACCATATCTAGTTCAACTCTGCTTCTGAAACTGATACAAACCACAGGCCCTCTAACATCCAGTGCGTTTCAGTTAAGAGCGAGAAACGTGTGAGCTTCGTGTACAATATAGCTTCGTTTGAGCTGAAAAGTGACTGCGTTTACCTGAAACGAAGTCTCGCTTGTAGGAAGACACAGAGCCTGGCGTTTAACTCCGTTTCTGAAGGGAAACACACAGCACAGTTCTCATCCATGAAACACACTCTGCTTTAGAGCAAGAAGCACGCTCTTGCTTTCTAGAGTCTCTAATAAGGCGGGAAACGTGAGAGTGCTCAGAACAAAAGAACTGTGTTTCCTACACACACGGACCATATCTAGTTCAACTCTGCTTCTGAAACTGATACAAACCACAGGCCCTCTAACATCCAGTGCGTTTCAGTTAAGAGCGAGAAACGTGTGAGCTTCGTGTACAATATAGCTTCGTTTGAGCTGAAAAGTGACTGCGTTACCTGAAACGAAGTCTCGCTTGTAGGAAGACACAGAGCCTGGCGTTTAACTCCGTTTCTGAAGGGAAACACACAGCACAGTTCTCATCCATGAAACACACTCTGCTTTAGAGCAAGAAGCACGCTCTTGCTTTCTAGAGTCTCTAATAAGGCGGGAAACGTGAGAGTGCTCAGAACAAAAGAACTGTGTTTCCTACACACACGGACCATATCTAGTTCAACTCTGCTTCTGAAACTGATACAAACCACAGGCCCTCTAACATCCAGTGCGTTTCAGTTAAGAGCGAGAAACGTGTGAGCTTCGTGTACAATATAGCTTCGTTTGAGCTGAAAAGTGACTGCGTTTACCTGAAACGAAGTCTCGCTTGTAGGAAGACACAGAGCCTGGCATTTAACTCCTTTTCTGAAGGGAAACACACAGCACAGTTCTCATCCATGAAACACACTCTGCTTTAGAGCAAGAAGCACGCTCTTGCTTTCTAGAGTCTCTAATAAGGCGGGAAACGTGAGAGTGCTCAGAACAAAAGAACTGTGTTTCCTACACACACGGACCATATCTAGTTCAACTCTGCTTCTGAAACTGATACAAACCACAGGCCCTCTAACATCCAGTGCGTTTCAGTTAAGAGCGAGAAACGTGTGAGCTTCGTGTACAATATAGCTTCGTTTGAGCTGAAAAGTGACTGCGTTTACCTGAAACGAAGTCTCGCTTGTAGGAAGACACAGAGCCTGGCGTTTAACTCCGTTTCTGAAGGGAAACACACAGCACAGTTCTCATCCATGAAACACACTCTGCTTTAGAGCAAGAAGCACGCTCTTGCTTTCTAGAGTCTCTAATAAGGCGGGAAACGTGAGAGTGCTCAGAACAAAAGAACTGTGTTTCCTACACACACGGACCATATCTAGTTCAACTCTGCTTCTGAAACTGATACAAACCACAGGCCCTCTAACATCCAGTGCGTAGAGCGAGAAACGTGTGAGCTTCGTGTACAATATAGCTTCGTTTGAGCTGAAAAGTGACTGCGTTTACCTGAAACGAAGTCTCGCTTGTAGGAAGACACAGAGCCTGGCGTTTAACTCCGTTTCTGAAGGGAAACACACAGCACAGTTCTCATCCATGAAACACACTCTGCTTTAGAGCAAGAAGCACGCTCTTGCTTTCTAGAGTCTCTAATAAGGCGGGAAACGTGAGAGTGCTCAGAACAAAAGAACTGTGTTTCCTACACACACGGACCATATCTAGTTCAACTCTGCTTCTGAAACTGATACAAACCACAGGCCCTCTAACATCCAGTGCGTTTCAGTTAAGAGCGAGAAACGTGTGAGCTTCGTGTACAATATAGCTTCGTTTGAGCTGAAAAGTGACTGCGTTTACCTGAAACGAAGTCTCGCTTGTAGGAAGACACAGAGCCTGGCATTTAACTCCGTTTCTGAAGGGAAACACACAGCACAGTTCTCATCCATGAAACACACTCTGCTTTAGAGCAAGAAGCACGCTCTTGCTTTCTAGAGTCTCTAATAAGGCGGGAAACGTGAGAGTGCTCAGAACAAAAGAACTGTGTTTCCTACACACACGGACCATATCTAGTTCAACTCTGCTTCTGAAACTGATACAAACCACAGGCCCTCTAACATCCAGTGCGTTTCAGTTAAGAGCGAGAAACGTGTGAGCTTCGTGTACAATATAGCTTCGTTTGAGCTGAAAAGTGACTGCGTTTACCTGAAACGAAGTCTCGCTTGTAGGAAGACACAGAGCCTTGCATTTAACTCCTTTTCTGAAGGGAAACACACAGCACAGTTCTCATCCATGAAACACACTCTGCTTTAGAGCAAGAAGCACGCTCTTGCTTTCTAGAGTCTCTAATAAGGCGGGAAACGTGAGAGTGCTCAGAACAAAAGAACTGTGTTTCCTACACACACGGACCATATCTAGTTCAACTCTGCTTCTGAAACTGATACAAACCACAGGCCCTCTAACATCCAGTGCGTTTCAGTTAAGAGCGAGAAACGTGTGAGCTTCGTGTACAATATAGCTTCGTTTGAGCTGAAAAGTGACTGCGTTTACCTGAAACGAAGTCTCGCTTGTAGGAAGACACAGAGCCTGGCGTTTAACTCCGTTTCTGAAGGGAAACACACAGCACAGTTCTCATCCATGAAACACACTCTGCTTTAGAGCAAGAAGCACGCTCTTGCTTTCTAGAGTCTCTAATAAGGCGGGAAACGTGAGAGTGCTCAGAACAAACGAACTGTGTTTCCTACACACACGGACCATATCTAGTTCAACTCTGCTTCTGAAACTGATACAAACCACAGGCCCTCTAACATCCAGTGCGTTTCAGTTAAGAGCGAGAAACGTGTGAGCTTCGTGTACAATATAGCTTCGTTTGAGCTGAAAAGTGACTGCGTTTACCTGAAACGAAGTCTCGCTTGTAGGAAGACACAGAGCCTGGCGTTTAACTCCGTTTCTGAAGGGAAACACACAGCACAGTTCTCATCCATGAAACACACTCTGCTTTAGAGCAAGAAGCACGCTCTTGCTTTCTAGAGTCTCTAATAAGGCGGGAAACGTGAGAGTGCTCAGAACAAAAGAACTGTGTTTCCTACACACACGGACCATATCTAGTTCAACTCTGCTTCTGAAACTGATACAAACCATAGGCCCTCTAACATCCAGTGCATTTCAGTTAAGAGCGAGAAACGTGTGAGCTTCGTGTACAATATAGCTTCGTTTGAGCTGAAAAGTGACTGCGTTTACCTGAAACGAAGTCTCGCTTGTAGGAAGACACAGAGCCTGGCATTTAACTCCGTTTCTGAAGGGAAACACACAGCACAGTTCTCATCCATGAAACACACTCTGCTTTAGAGCAAGAAGCACGCTCTTGCTTTCTAGAGTCTCTAATAAGGCGGGAAACGTGAGAGTGCTCAGAACAAAAGAACTGTGTTTCCTACACACACGGACCATATCTAGTTCAACTCTGCTTCTGAAACTGATACAAACCACAGGCCCTCTAACATCCAGTGCGTTTCAGTTAAGAGCGAGAAACGTGTGAGCTTCGTGTACAATATAGCTTCGTTTGAGCTGAAAAGTGACTGCGTTTACCTGAAACGAAGTCTCGCTTGTAGGAAGACACAGAGCCTGGCGTTTAACTCCGTTTCTGAAGGGAAACACACAGCACAGTTCTCATCCATGAAACACACTCTGCTTTAGAGCAAGAAGCACGCTCTTGCTTTCTAGAGTCTCTAATAAGGCGGGAAACGTGAGAGTGCTCAGAACAAAAGAACTGTGTTTCCTACACACACGGACCATATCTAGTTCAACTCTGCTTCTGAAACTGATACAAACCACAGGCCCTCTAACATCCAGTGCGTTTCAGTTAAGAGCGAGAAACGTGTGAGCTTCGTGTACAATATAGCTTCGTTTGAGCTGAAAAGTGACTGCGTTTACCTGAAACGAAGTCTCGCTTGTAGGAAGACACAGAGCCTGGCGTTTAACTCCGTTTCTGAAGGGAAACACACAGCACAGTTCTCATCCATGAAACACACTCTGCTTTAGAGCAAGAAGCACGCTCTTGCTTTCTAGAGTCTCTAATAAGGCGGGAAACGTGAGAGTGCTCAGAACAAAAGAACTGTGTTTCCTACACACACGGACCATATCTAGTTCAACTCTGCTTCTGAAACTGATACAAACCACAGGCCCTCTAACATCCAGTGCGTTTCAGTTAAGAGCGAGAAACGTGTGAGCTTCGTGTACAATATAGCTTCGTTTGAGCTGAAAAGTGACTGCGTTTACCTGAAACGAAGTCTCGCTTGTAGGAAGACACAGAGCCTGGCGTTTAACTCCGTTTCTGAAGGGAAACACACAGCACAGTTCTCATCCATGAAACACACTCTGCTTTAGAGCAAGAAGCACGCTCTTGCTTTCTAGAGTCTCTAATAAGGCGGGAAACGTGAGAGTGCTCAGAACAAAAGAACTGTGTTTCCTACACACACGGACCATATCTAGTTCAACTCTGCTTCTGAAACTGATACAAACCACAGGCCCTCTAACATCCAGTGCGTTTCAGTTAAGAGCGAGAAACGTGTGAGCTTCGTGTACAATATAGCTTCGTTTGAGCTGAAAAGTGACTGCGTTTACCTGAAACGAAGTCTCGCTTGTAGGAAGACACAGAGCCTTGCATTTAACTCCTTTTCTGAAGGGAAACACACAGCACAGTTCTCATCCATGAAACACACTCTGCTTTAGAGCAAGAAGCACGCTCTTGCTTTCTAGAGTCTCTAATAAGGCGGGAAACGTGAGAGTGCTCAGAACAAAAGAACTGTGTTTCCTACACACACGGACCATATCTAGTTCAACTCTGCTTCTGAAACTGATACAAACCACAGGCCCTCTAACATCCAGTGCGTTTCAGTTAAGAGCGAGAAACGTGTGAGCTTCGTGTACAATATAGCTTCGTTTGAGCTGAAAAGTGACTGCATTTACCTGAAACGAAGTCTCGCTTGTAGGAAGACACAGAGCCTGGCGTTTAACTCCGTTTCTGAAGGGAAACACACAGCACAGTTCTCATCCATGAAACACACTCTGCTTTAGAGCAAGAAGCACGCTCTTGCTTTCTAGAGTCTCTAATAAGGCGGGAAACGTGAGAGTGCTCAGAACAAAAGAACTGTGTTTCCTACACACAAGGACCATATCTAGTTCAACTCTGCTTCTGAAACTGATACAAACCACAGGCCCTCTAACATCCAGTGCGTTTCAGTTAAGAGCGAGAAACGTGTGAGCTTCGTGTACAATATAGCTTCGTTTGAGCTGAAAAGTGACTGCGTTTACCTGAAACGAAGTCTCGCTTGTAGGAAGACACAGAGCCTGGCATTTAACTCCGTTTCTGAAGGGAAACACACAGCACAGTTCTCATCCATGAAACACACTCTGCTTTAGAGCAAGAAGCACGCTCTTGCTTTCTAGAGTCTCTAATAAGGCGGGAAACGTGAGAGTGCTCAGAAAAAAAGAACTGTGTTTCCTACACACACGGACCATATCTAGTTCAACTCTGCTTCTGAAACTGATACAAACCACAGGCCCTCTAACATCCAGTGCGTTTCAGTTAAGAGCGAGAAACGTGTGAGCTTCGTGTACAATATAGCTTCGTTTGAGCTGAAAAGTGACTGCGTTTACCTGAAACGAAGTCTCGCTTGTAGGAAGACACAGAGCCTGGCATTTAACTCCGTTTCTGAAGGGAAACACACAGCACAGTTCTCATCCATGAAACACACTCTGCTTTAGAGCAAGAAGCACGCTCTTGCTTTCTAGAGTCTCTAATAAGGCGGGAAACGTGAGAGTGCTCAGAACAAAAGAACTGTGTTTCCTACACACACGGACCATATCTAGTTCATCTCTGCTTCTGAAACTGATACAAACCACAGGCCCTCTAACATCCAGTGCGTTTCAGTTAAGAGCGAGAAACGTGTGAGCTTCGTGTACAATATAGCTTCGTTTGAGCTGAAAAGTGACTGCGTTTACCTGAAACGAAGTCTCGCTTGTAGGAAGACACAGAGCCTGGCATTTAACTCCGTTTCTGAAGGGAAACACACAGCACAGTTCTCATCCATGAAACACACTCTGCTTTAGAGCAAGAAGCACGCTCTTGCTTTCTAGAGTCTCTAATAAGGCGGGAAACGTGAGAGTGCTCAGAACAAAAGAACTGTGTTTCCTACACACACGGACCATATCTAGTTCAACTCTGCTTCTGAATCTGATACAAACCACAGGCCCTCTAACATCCAGTGCGTTTCAGTTAAGAGCGAGAAACGTGTGAGCTTCGTGTACAATATAGCTTCGTTTGAGCTGAAAAGTGACTGCGTTTACCTGAAACGAAGTCTCGCTTGTAGGAAGACACAGAGCCTGGCGTTTAACTCCGTTTCTGAAGGGAAACACACAGCACAGTTCTCATCCATGAAACACACTCTGCTTTAGAGCAAGAAGCACGCTCTTGCTTTCTAGAGTCTCTAATAAGGCGGGAAACGTGAGAGTGCTCAGAACAAAAGAACTGTGTTTCCTACACACACGGACCATATCTAGTTCAACTCTGCTTCTGAAACTGATACAAACCACAGGCCCTCTAACATCCAGTGCGTTTCAGTTAAGAGCGAGAAACGTGTGAGCTTCGTGTACAATATAGCTTCGTTTGAGCTGAAAAGTGACTGCGTTTACCTGAAACGAAGTCTCGCTTGTAGGAAGACACAGAGCCTGGCGTTTAACTCCGTTTCTGAAGGGAAACACACAGCACAGTTCTCATCCATGAAACACACTCTGCTTTAGAGCAAGAAGCACGCTCTTGCTTTCTAGAGTCTCTAATAAGGCGGGAAACGTGAGAGTGCTCAGAACAAAAGAACTGTGTTTCCTACACACACGGACCATATCTAGTTCAACTCTGCTTCTGAAACTGATACAAACCACAGGCCCTCTAACATCCAGTGCGTTTCAGTTAAGAGCGAGAAACGTGTGAGCTTCGTGTACAATATAGCTTCGTTTGAGCTGAAAAGTGACTGCGTTTACCTGAAACGAAGTCTCGCTTGTAGGAAGACACAGAGCCTTGCATTTAACTCCTTTTCTGAAGGGAAACACACAGCACAGTTCTCATCCATGAAACACACTCTGCTTTAGAGCAAGAAGCACGCTCTTGCTTTCTAGAGTCTCTAATAAGGCGGGAAACGTGAGAGTGCTCAGAACAAAAGAACTGTGTTTCCTACACACACGGACCATATCTAGTTCAACTCTGCTTCTGAAACTGATACAAACCACAGGCCCTCTAACATCCAGTGCGTTTCAGTTAAGAGCGAGAAACGTGTGAGCTTCGTGTACAATATAGCTTCGTTTGAGCTGAAAAGTGACTGCATTTACCTGAAACGAAGTCTCGCTTGTAGGAAGACACAGAGCCTGGCGTTTAACTCCGTTTCTGAAGGGAAACACACAGCACAGTTCTCATCCATGAAACACACTCTGCTTTAGAGCAAGAAGCACGCTCTTGCTTTCTAGAGTCTCTAATAAGGCGGGAAACGTGAGAGTGCTCAGAACAAAAGAACTGTGTTTCCTACACACACGGACCATATCTAGTTCAACTCTGCTTCTGAAACTGATACAAACCACAGGCCCTCTAACATCCAGTGCGTTTCAGTTAAGAGCGAGAAACGTGTGAGCTTCGTGTACAATATAGCTTCGTTTGAGCTGAAAAGTGACTGCGTTTACCTGAAACGAAGTCTCGCTTGTAGGAAGACACAGAGCCTGGCATTTAACTCCGTTTCTGAAGGGAAACACACAGCACAGTTCTCATCCATGAAACACACTCTGCTTTAGAGCAAGAAGCACGCTCTTGCTTTCTAGAGTCTCTAATAAGGCGGGAAACGTGAGAGTGCTCAGAAAAAAAGAACTGTGTTTCCTACACACACGGACCATATCTAGTTCAACTCTGCTTCTGAAACTGATACAAACCACAGGCCCTCTAACATCCAGTGCGTTTCAGTTAAGAGCGAGAAACGTGTGAGCTTCGTGTACAATATAGCTTCGTTTGAGCTGAAAAGTGACTGCGTTTACCTGAAACGAAGTCTCGCTTGTAGGAAGACACAGAGCCTGGCATTTAACTCCGTTTCTGAAGGGAAACACACAGCACAGTTCTCATCCATGAAACACACTCTGCTTTAGAGCAAGAAGCACGCTCTTGCTTTCTAGAGTCTCTAATAAGGCGGGAAACGTGAGAGTGCTCAGAACAAAAGAACTGTGTTTCCTACACACACGGACCATATCTAGTTCAACTCTGCTTCTGAAACTGATACAAACCACAGGCCCTCTAACATCCAGTGCGTTTCAGTTAAGAGCGAGAAACGTGTGAGCTTCGTGTACAATATAGCTTCGTTTGAGCTGAAAAGTGACTGCGTTTACCTGAAACGAAGTCTCGCTTGTAGGAAGACACAGAGCCTGGCGTTTAACTCCGTTTCTGAAGGGAAACACACAGCACAGTTCTCATCCATGAAACACACTCTGCTTTAGAGCAAGAAGCACGCTCTTGCTTCTAGAGTCTCTAATAAGGCGGGAAACGTGAGAGTGCTCAGAACAAAAGAACTGTGTTTCCTACACACATGGACCATATCTAGTTCAACTCTGCTTCTGAAACTGATACAAACCACAGGCCCTCTAACATCCAGTGCGTTTCAGTTAAGAGCGAGAAACGTGTGAGCTTCGTGTACAATATAGCTTCGTTTGAGCTGAAAAGTGACTGCGTTTACCTGAAACGAAGTCTCGCTTGTAGGAAGACACAGAGCCTGGCATTTAACTCCGTTTCTGAAGGGAAACACACAGCACAGTTCTCATCCATGAAACACACTCTGCTTTAGAGCAAGAAGCACGCTCTTGCTTTCTAGAGTCTCTAATAAGGCGGGAAACGTGAGAGTGCTCAGAACAAAAGAACTGTGTTTCCTACACACACGGACCATATCTAGTTCAACTCTGCTTCTGAAACTGATACAAACCACAGGCCCTCTAACATCCAGTGCGTTTCAGTTAAGAGCGAGAAACGTGTGAGCTTCGTGTACAATATAGCTTCGTTTGAGCTGAAAAGTGACTGCGTTTACCTGAAACGAAGTCTCGCTTGTAGGAAGACACAGAGCCTGGCGTTTAACTCCGTTTCTGAAGGGAAACACACAGCACAGTTCTCATCCATGAAACACACTCTGCTTTAGAGCAAGAAGCACGCTCTTGCTTTCTAGAGTCTCTAATAAGGCGGGAAACGTGAGAGTGCTCA
Organism: Onychomys leucogaster; assembly: GCA_949786385.1. Classification (NCBI taxonomy): domain Eukaryota; kingdom Metazoa; phylum Chordata; class Mammalia; order Rodentia; family Cricetidae; genus Onychomys; species Onychomys leucogaster. The sequence goes on from CATKUP010000547.1 coordinate 9,684, forward strand.
GAACAAAAGAACTGTGTTTCCTACACACACGGACCATATCTAGTTCAACTCTGCTTCTGAAACTGATACAAACCACAGGCCCTCTAACATCCAGTGCGTTTCAGTTAAGAGCGAGAAACGTGTGAGCTTCGTGTACAATATAGCTTCGTTTGAGCTTAAAAGTGACTGCGTTTACGTGAAACGAAGTCTCGCTTGTAGGAAGACATAGAGCCTGGCGTTTAACTCCGTTTCTGAAGGGAAACACACAGCACAGTTCTCATCCATGAAACACACTCTGCTTTAGAGCAAGAAGCACGCTCTTGCTTTCTAGAGTCTCTAATAAGGCGGGAAACGTGAGAGTGCTCAGAACAAAAGAACTGTGTTTCCTACACACACAGACCATATCTAGTTCAACTCTGCTTCTGAAACTGATACAAACCACAGGCCCTCTAACATCCAGTGCGTTTCAGTTAAGAGCGAGAAACGTGTGAGCTTCGTGTACAATATAGCTTCGTTTGAGCTGAAAAGTGACTGCGTTTACCTGAAACGAAGTCTCGCTTGTAGGAAGACACAGAGCCTGACATTTAACTCCGTTTCTGAAGGGAAACACACAGCACAGTTCTCATCCATGAAACACACTCTGCTTTAGAGCAAGAAGCACGCTCTTGCTTTCTAGAGTCTCTAATAAGGCGGGAAACGTGAGAGTGCTCAGAACAAAAGAACTGTGTTTCCTACACACACGGACCATATCTAGTTCAACTCTGCTTCTGAAACTGATACAAACCACAGGCCCTCTAACATCCAGTGCGTTTCAGTTAAGAGCAAGAAACGTGTGAGCTTCGTGTACAATATAGCTTCGTTTGAGCTGAAAAGTGACTGCGTTTACCTGAAACGAAGTCTCGCTTGTAGGAAGACAGAGAGCCTGGCGTTTAACTCCGTTTCTGAAGGGAAACACACAGCACAGTTCTCATCCATGAAACACACTCTGCTTTAGAGCAAGAAGCACGCTCTTGCTTTCTAGAGTCTCTAATAAGGCGGGAAACGTGAGAGTGCTCAGAACAAAAGAACTGTGTTTCCTACACACACGGACCATATCTAGTTCAACTCTGCTTCTGAAACTGATACAAACCACAGGCCCTCTAACATCCAGTGCGTTTCAGTTAAGAGCGAGAAACGTGTGAGCTTCGTGTACAATATAGCTTCGTTTGAGCTGAAAAGTGACTGCGTTTACCTGAAACGAAGTCTCGCTTGTAGGAAGACACAGAGCCTGGCATTTAACTCCGTTTCTGAAGGGAAACACACAGCACAGTTCTCATCCATGAAACACACTCTGCTTTAGAGCAAGAAGCACGCTCTTGCTTTCTAGAGTCTCTAATAAGGCGGGAAACGTGAGAGTGCTCAGAACAAAAGAACTGTGTTTCGTACACACACGGACCATATCTAGTTCAACTCTGCTTCTGAAACTGATACAAACCACAGGCCCTCTAACATCCAGTGCGTTTCAGTTAAGAGCGAGAAACGTGTGAGCTTCGTGTACAATATAGCTTCGTTTGAGCTGAAAAGTGACTTCGTTTACCTGAAACGAAGTCTCGCTTGTAGGAAGACACAGAGCCTGGCATTTAACTCCGTTTCTGAAGGGAAACACACAGCACAGTTCTCATCCATGAAACACACTCTGCTTTAGAGCAAGAAGCACGCTCTTGCTTTCTAGAGTCTCTAATAAGGCGGGAAACGTGAGAGTGCTCAGAACAAAAGAACTGTGTTTCCTACACACACGGACCATATCTAGTTCAACTCTGCTTCTGAAACTGATACAAACCACAGGCCCTCTAACATCCAGTGCGTTTCAGTTAAGAGCGAGAAACGTGTGAGCTTCGTGTACAATATAGCTTCGTTTGAGCTGAAAAGTGACTGCGTTTACCTGAAACGAAGTCTCGCTTGTAGGAAGACACAGAGCCTGGCATTTAACTCCGTTTCTGAAGGGAAACACACAGCACAGTTCTCATCCATGAAACACACTCTATTTAGAGCAAGAAGCACGCTCTTGCTTTCTAGAGTCTCTAATAAGGCGGGAAACGTGAGAGTGCTCAGAACAAAAGAACTGTGTTTCCTACACACACGGACCATATCTAGTTCAACTCTGCTTCTGAAACTGATACAAACCACAGGCCCTCTAACATCCAGTGCGTTTCAGTTAAGAGCAAGAAACGTGTGAGCTTCGTGTACAATATAGCTTCGTTTGAGCTGAAAAGTGACTGCGTTTACCTGAAACGAAGTCTCGCTTGTAGGAAGACAGAGAGCCTGGCGTTTAACTCCGTTTCTGAAGGGAAACACACAGCACAGTTCTCATCCATGAAACACACTCTGCTTTAGAGCAAGAAGCACGCTCTTGCTTTCTAGAGTCTCTAATAAGGCGGGAAACGTGAGAGTGCTCAGAACAAAAGAACTGTGTTTCCTACACACACGGACCATATCTAGTTCAACTCTGCTTCTGAAACTGATACAAACCACAGGCCCTCTAACATCCAGTGCGTTTCAGTTAAGAGCGAGAAACGTGTGAGCTTCGTGTACAATATAGCTTCGTTTGAGCTGAAAAGTGACTGCGTTTACCTGAAACGAAGTCTCGCTTGTAGGAAGACACAGAGCCTGGCATTTAACTCCGTTTCTGAAGGGAAACACACAGCACAGTTCTCATCCATGAAACACACTCTGCTTTAGAGCAAGAAGCACGCTCTTGCTTTCTAGAGTCTCTAATAAGGCGGGAAACGTGAGAGTGCTCAGAACAAAAGAACTGTGTTTCGTACACACACGGACCATATCTAGTTCAACTCTGCTTCTGAAACTGATACAAACCACAGGCCCTCTAACATCCAGTGCGTTTCAGTTAAGAGCGAGAAACGTGTGAGCTTCGTGTACAATATAGCTTCGTTTGAGCTGAAAAGTGACTTCGTTTACCTGAAACGAAGTCTCGCTTGTAGGAAGACACAGAGCCTGGCATTTAACTCCGTTTCTGAAGGGAAACACACAGCACAGTTCTCATCCATGAAACACACTCTGCTTTAGAGCAAGAAGCACGCTCTTGCTTTCTAGAGTCTCTAATAAGGCGGGAAACGTGAGAGTGCTCAGAACAAAAGAACTGTGTTTCCTACACACACGGACCATATCTAGTTCAACTCTGCTTCTGAAACTGATACAAACCACAGGCCCTCTAACATCCAGTGCGTTTCAGTTAAGAGCGAGAAACGTGTGAGCTTCGTGTACAATATAGCTTCGTTTGAGCTGAAAAGTGACTGCGTTTACCTGAAACGAAGTCTCGCTTGTAGGAAGACACAGAGCCTGGCATTTAACTCCGTTTCTGAAGGGAAACACACAGCACAGTTCTCATCCATGAAACACACTCTATTTAGAGCAAGAAGCACGCTCTTGCTTTCTAGAGTCTCTAATAAGGCGGGAAACGTGAGAGTGCTCAGAACAAAAGAACTGTGTTTCCTACACACACGGACCATATCTAGTTCAACTCTGCTTCTGAAACTGATACAAACCACAGGCCCTCTAACATCCAGTGCGTTTCAGTTAAGAGCGAGAAACGTGTGAGCTTCGTGTACAATATAGCTTCGTTTGAGCTGAAAAGTGACTGCGTTTACCTGAAACGAAGTCTCGCTTGTAGGAAGACACAGAGCCTGGCGTTTAACTCCGTTTCTGAAGGGAAACACACAGCACAGTTCTCATCCATGAAACACACTCTGCTTTAGAGCAAGAAGCACGCTCTTGCTTTCTAGAGTCTCTAATAAGGCGGGAAACGTGAGAGTGCTCAGAACAAAAGAACTGTGTTTCCTACACACACGGACCATATCTAGTTCAACTCTGCTTCTGAAACTGATACAAACCACAGGCCCTCTAACATCCAGTGCGTTTCAGTTAAGAGCGAGAAACGTGTGACCTTCGTGTACAATATAGCTTCGTTTGAGCTGAAAAGTGACTGCGTTTACCTGAAACGAAGTCTCGCTTGTAGGAAGACACAGAGCCTGGCGTTTAACTCCGTTTCTGAAGGGAAACACACAGCACAGTTCTCATCCATGAAACACACTCTGCTTTAGAGCAAGAAGCACGCTCTTGCTTTCTAGAGTCTCTAATAAGGCGGGAAACGTGAGAGTGCTCAGAACAAAAGAACTGTGTTTCCTACACACACGGACCATATCTAGTTCAACTCTGCTTCTGAAACTGATACAAACCACAGGCCCTCTAACATCCAGTGCGTTTCAGTTAAGAGCGAGAAACGTGTGAGCTTCGTGTACAATATAGCTTCGTTTGAGCTGAAAAGTGACTGCGTTTACCTGAAACGAAGTCTCGCTTGTAGGAAGACACAGAGCCTGGCGTTTAACTCCGTTTCTGAAGGGAAACACACAGCACAGTTCTCATCCATGAAACACACTCTGCTTTAGAGCAAGAAGCACGCTCTTGCTTTCTAGAGTCTCTAATAAGGCGGGAAACGTGAGAGTGCTCAGAACAAAAGAACTGTGTTTCCTACACACACGGACCATATCTAGTTCAACTCTGCTTCTGAAACTGATACAAACCACAGGCCCTCTAACATCCAGTGCGTTTCAGTTAAGAGCGAGAAACGTGTGAGCTTCGTGTACAATATAGCTTCGTTTGAGCTGAAAAGTGACTGCGTTTACCTGAAACGAAGTCTCGCTTGTAGGAAGACACAGAGCCTGGCATTTAACTCCGTTTCTGAAGGGAAACACACAGCACAGTTCTCATCCATGAAACACACTCTGCTTTAGAGCAAGAAGCACGCTCTTGCTTTCTAGAGTCTCTAATAAGGCGGGAAACGTGAGAGTGCTCAGAACAAAAGAACTGTGTTTCCTACACACACGGACCATATCTAGTTCAACTCTGCTTCTGAAACTGATACAAACCACAGGCCCTCTAACATCCAGTGCGTTTCAGTTAAGAGCGAGAAACGTGTGAGCTTCGTGTACAATATAGCTTCGTTTGAGCTGAAAAGTGACTGCGTTTACCTGAAACGAAGTCTCGCTTGTAGGAAGACACAGAGCCTGGCATTTAACTCCGTTTCTGAAGGGAAACACACAGCACAGTTCTCATCCATGAAACACACTCTGCTTTAGAGCAAGAAGCACGCTCTTGCTTTCTAGAGTCTCTAATAAGGCGGGAAACGTGAGAGTGCTCAGAACAAAAGAACTGTGTTTCCTACACACATGGACCATATCTAGTTCAACTCTGCTTCTGAAACTGATACAAACCACAGGCCCTCTAACATCCAGTGCGTTTCAGTTAAGAGCGAGAAACGTGTGAGCTTCGTGTACAATATAGCTTCGTTTGAGCTGAAAAGTGACTGCGTTTACCTGAAACGAAGTCTCGCTTGTAGGAAGACACAGAGCCTGGCATTTAACTCCGTTTCTGAAGGGAAACACTCAGCACAGTTCTCATCCATGAAACACACTCTGCTTTAGAGCAAGAAGCACGCTCTTGCTTTCTAGAGTCTCTAATAAGGCGGGAAACGTGAGAGTGCTCAGAACAAAAGAACTGTGTTTCCTACACACACGGACCATATCTAGTTCAACTCTGCTTCTGAAACTGATACAAACCACAGGCCCTCTAACATCCAGTGCGTTTCAGTTAAGAGCGAGAAACGTGTGAGCTTCGTGTACAATATAGCTTCGTTTGAGCTGAAAAGTGACTGCGTTTACCTGAAACGAAGTCTCGCTTGTAGGAAGACACAGAGCCTGGCGTTTAACTCCGTTTCTGAAGGGAAACACACAGCACAGTTCTCATCCATGAAACACACTCTGCTTTAGAGCAAGAAGCACGCTCTTGCTTTCTAGAGTCTCTAATAAGGCGGGAAACGTGAGAGTGCTCAGAACAAAAGAACTGTGTTTCCTACACACACGGACCATATCTAGTTCAACTCTGCTTCTGAAACTGATACAAACCACAGGCCCTCTAACATCCAGTGCGTTTCAGTTAAGAGCGAGAAACGTGTGAGCTTCGTGTACAATATAGCTTCGTTTGAGCTGAAAAGTGACTGCGTTTACCTGAAACGAAGTCTCGCTTGTAGGAAGACATAGAGCCTGGCGTTTAACTCCGTTTCTGAAGGGAAACACACAGCACAGTTCTCATCCATGAAACACACTCTGCTTTAGAGCAAGAAGCACGCTCTTGCTTTCTAGAGTCTCTAATAAGGCGGGAAACGTGAGAGTGCTCAGAACAAAAGAACTGTGTTTCCTACACACACAGACCATATCTAGTTCAACTCTGCTTCTGAAACTGATACAAACCACAGGCCCTCTAACATCCAGTGCGTTTCAGTTAAGAGCGAGAAACGTGTGAGCTTCGTGTACAATATAGCTTCGTTTGAGCTGAAAAGTGACTGCGTTTACCTGAAACAAAGTCTCGCTTGTAGGAAGACACAGAGCCTGGCGTTTAACTCCGTTTCTGAAGGGAAACACACAGCACAGTTCTCATCCATGAAACACACTCTGCTTTAGAGCAAGAAGCACGCTCTTGCTTTCTAGAGTCTCTAATAAGGCGGGAAACGTGAGAGTGCTCAGAACAAAAGAACTGTGTTTCCTACACACACGGACCATATCTAGTTCAACTCTGCTTCTGAAACTGATACAAACCACAGGCCCTCTAACATCCAGTGCGTTTCAGTTAAGAGCGAGAAACGTGTGAGCTTCGTGTACAATATAGCTTCGTTTGAGCTGAAAAGTGACTGCGTTTACCTGAAACGAAGTCTCGCTTGTAGGAAGACACAGAGCCTGGCATTTAACTCCGTTTCTGAAGGGAAACACACAGCACAGTTCTCATCCATGAAACACACTCTGCTTTAGAGCAAGAAGCACGCTCTTGCTTTCTAGAGTCTCTAATAAGGCGGGAAACGTGAGAGTGCTCAGAACAAAAGAACTGTGTTTCCTACACACACGGACCATATCTAGTTCAACTCTGCTTCTGAAACTGATACAAACCACAGGCCCTCTAACATCCAGTGCGTTTCAGTTAAGAGCGAGAAACGTGTGAGCTTCGTGTACAATATAGCTTCGTTTGAGCTGAAAAGTGACTTCGTTTACCTGAAACGAAGTCTCGCTTGTAGGAAGACACAGAGCCTGGCATTTAACTCCGTTTCTGAAGGGAAACACACAGCACAGTTCTCATCCATGAAACACACTCTGCTTTAGAGCAAGAAGCACGCTCTTGCTTTCTAGAGTCTCTAATAAGGCGGGAAACGTGAGAGTGCTCAGAACAAAAGAACTGTGTTTCCTACACACACGGACCATATCTAGTTCAACTCTGCTTCTGAAACTGATACAAACCACAGGCCCTCTAACATCCAGTGCGTTTCAGTTAAGAGCGAGAAACGTGTGAGCTTCGTGTACAATATAGCTTCGTTTGAGCTGAAAAGTGACTGCGTTTACCTGAAACGAAGTCTCGCTTGTAGGAAGACACAGAGCCTGGCATTTAACTCCGTTTCTGAAGGGAAACACACAGCACAGTTCTCATCCATGAAACACACTCTGCTTTAGAGCAAGAAGCACGCTCTTGCTTTCTAGAGTCTCTAATAAGGCGGGAAACGTGAGAGTGCTCAGAACAAAAGAACTGTGTTTCCTACACACACGGACCATATCTAGTTCAACTCTGCTTCTGAAACTGATACAAACCATAGGCCCTCTAACATCCAGTGCGTTTCAGTTAAGAGCGAGAAACGTGTGAGCTTCGTGTACAATATAGCTTCGTTTGAGCTGAAAAGTGACTGCGTTTACCTGAAACGAAGTCTCGCTTGTAGGAAGACACAGAGCCTGGCGTTTAACTCCGTTTCTGAAGGGAAACACACAGCACAGTTCTCATCCATGAAACACACTCTGCTTTAGAGCAAGAAGCACGCTCTTGCTTTCTAGAGTCTCTAATAAGGCGGGAAACGTGAGAGTGCTCAGAACAAAAGAACTGTGTTTCCTACACACACGGACCATATCTAGTTCAACTCTGCTTCTGAAACTGATACAAACCACAGGCCCTCTAACATCCAGTGCGTTTCAGTTAAGAGCGAGAAACGTGTGACCTTCGTGTACAATATAGCTTCGTTTGAGCTGAAAAGTGACTGCGTTTACCTGAAACGAAGTCTCGCTTGTAGGAAGACACAGAGCCTGGCGTTTAACTCCGTTTCTGAAGGGAAACACACAGCACAGTTCTCATCCATGAAACACACTCTGCTTTAGAGCAAGAAGCACGCTCTTGCTTTCTAGAGTCTCTAATAAGGCGGGAAACGTGAGAGTGCTCAGAACAAAAGAACTGTGTTTCCTACACACACGGACCATATCTAGTTCAACTCTGCTTCTGAAACTGATACAAACCACAGGCCCTCTAACATCCAGTGCGTTTCAGTTAAGAGCGAGAAACGTGTGAGCTTCGTGTACAATATAGCTTCCTTTGAGCTGAAAAGTGACTGCGTTTACCTGAAACGAAGTCTCGCTTGTAGGAAGACACAGAGCCTGGCGTTTAACTCCGTTTCTGAAGGGAAACACACAGCACAGTTCTCATCCATGAAACACACTCTGCTTTAGAGCAAGAAGCACGCTCTTGCTTTCTAGAGTCTCTAATAAGGCGGGAAACGTGAGAGTGCTCAGAACAAAAGAACTGTGTTTCCTACACACACGGACCATATCTAGTTCAACTCTGCTTCTGAAACTGATACAAACCACAGGCCCTCTAACATCCAGTGCGTTTCAGTTAAGAGCGAGAAACGTGTGAGCTTCGTGTACAATATAGCTTCGTTTGAGCTGAAAAGTGACTGCGTTTACCTGAAACGAAGTCTCGCTTGTAGGAAGATACAGAGCCTTGCATTTAACTCCTTTTCTGAAGGGAAACACACAGCACAGTTCTCATCCATGAAACACACTCTGCTTTAGAGCAAGAAGCACGCTCTTGCTTTCTAGAGTCTCTAATAAGGCGGGAAACGTGAGAGTGCTCAGAACAAAAGAACTGTGTTTCCTACACACACGGACCATATCTAGTTCAACTCTGCTTCTGAAACTGATACAAACCACAGGCCCTCTAACATCCAGTGCGTTTCAGTTAAGAGCGAGAAACGTGTGAGCTTCGTGTACAATATAGCTTCGTTTGAGCTGAAAAGTGACTGCGTTTACCTGAAACGAAGTCTCGCTTGTAGGAAGACACAGAGCCTGGCGTTTAACTCCGTTTCTGAAGGGAAACACACAGCACAGTTCTCATCCATGAAACACACTCTGCTTTAGAGCAAGAAGCACGCTCTTGCTTTCTAGAGTCTCTAATAAGGCGGGAAACGTGAGAGTGCTCAGAACAAAAGAACTGTGTTTCCTACACACACGGACCATATCTAGTTCAACTCTGCTTCTGAAACTGATACAAACCACAGGCCCTCTAACATCCAGTGCGTTTCAGTTAAGAGCGAGAAACGTGTGAGCTTCGTGTACAATATAGCTTCGTTTGAGCTGAAAAGTGACTGCGTTTACCTGAAACGAAGTCTCGCTTGTAGGAAGACACAGAGCCTGGCATTTAACTCCGTTTCTGAAGGGAAACACACAGCACAGTTCTCATCCATGAAACACACTCTGCTTTAGAGCAAGAAGCACGCTCTTGCTTTCTAGAGTCTCTAATAAGGCGGGAAACGTGAGAGTGCTCAGAACAAAAGAACTGTGTTTCCTACACACACGGACCATATCTAGTTCAACTCTGCTTCTGAAACTGATACAAACCACAGGCCCTCTAACATCCAGTGCGTTTCAGTTAAGAGCGAGAAACGTGTGAGCTTCGTGTACAATATAGCTTCGTTTGAGCTGAAAAGTGACTGCGTTTACCTGAAACGAAGTCTCGCTTGTAGGAAGACACAGAGCCTGACATTTAACTCCGTTTCTGAAGGGAAACACACAGCACAGTTCTCATCCATGACACACACTCTGCTTTAGAGCAAGAAGCACGCTCTTGCTTTCTAGAGTCTCTAATAAGGCGGGAAACGTGAGAGTGCTCAGAACAAAAGAACTGTGTTTCCTACACACACGGACCATATCTAGTTCAACTCTGCTTCTGAAACTGATACAAACCACAGGCCCTCTAACATCCAGTGCGTTTCAGTTAAGAGCAAGAAACGTGTGAGCTTCGTGTACAATATAGCTTCGTTTGAGCTGAAAAGTGACTGCGTTTACCTGAAACAAAGTCTCGCTTGTAGGAAGACACAGAGCCTGGCGTTTAACTCCGTTTCTGAAGGGAAACACACAGCACAGTTCTCATCCATGAAACACACTCTGCTTTAGAGCAAGAAGCACGCTCTTGCTTTCTAGAGTCTCTAATAAGGCGGGAAACGTGAGAGTGCTCAGAACAAAAGAACTGTGTTTCCTACACACACGGACCATATCTAGTTCAACTCTGCTTCTGAAACTGATACAAACCACAGGCCCTCTAACATCCAGTGCGTTTCAGTTAAGAGCGAGAAACGTGTGAGCTTCGTGTACAATATAGCTTCGTTTGAGCTGAAAAGTGACTGCGTTTACCTGAAACGAAGTCTCGCTTGTAGGAAGACACAGCGCCTGGCATTTAACTCCGTTTCTGAAGGGAAACACACAGCACAGTTCTCATCCATGAAACACACTCTGCTTTAGAGCAAGAAGCACGCTCTTGCTTTCTAGAGTCTCTAATAAGGCGGGAAACGTGAGAGTGCTCAGAACAAAAGAACTGTGTTTCCTACACACACGGACCATATCTAGTTCAACTCTGCTTCTGAAACTGATACAAACCACAGGCCCTCTAACATCCAGTGCGTTTCAGTTAAGAGCGAGAAACGTGTGAGCTTCGTGTACAATATAGCTTCGTTTGAGCTGAAAAGTGACTGCGTTTACCTGAAACGAAGTCTCGCTTGTAGGAAGACACAGAGCCTGGCATTTAACTCCGTTTCTGAAGGGAAACACACAGCACAGTTCTCATCCATGAAACACACTCTGCTTTAGAGCAAGAAGCACGCTCTTGCTTTCTAGAGTCTCTAATAAGGCGGGAAACGTGAGAGTGCTCAGAACAAAAGAACTGTGTTTCCTACACACACGGACCATATCTAGTTCAACTCTGCTTCTGAAACTGATACAAACCACAGGCCCTCTAACATCCAGTGCGTTTCAGTTAAGAGCGAGAAACGTGTGAGCTTCGTGTACAATATAGCTTCGTTTGAGCTGAAAAGTGACTGCGTTTACCTGAAACGAAGTCTCGCTTGTAGGAAGACACAGAGCCTGGTATTTAACTCCGTTTCTGAAGGGAAACACACAGCACAGTTCTCATCCATGAAACACACTCTGCTTTAGAGCAAGAAGCACGCTCTTGCTTTCTAGAGTCTCTAATAAGGCGGGAAACGTGAGAGTGCTCAGAACAAAAGAACTGTGTTTCCTACACACACGGACCATATCTAGTTCAACTCTGCTTCTGAAACTGATACAAACCACAGGCCCTCTAACATCCAGTGCGTTTCAGTTAAGAGCGAGAAACGTGTGAGCTTCGTGTACAATATAGCTTCGTTTGAGCTGAAAAGTGACTGCGTTTACCTGAAACGAAGTCTTGCTTGTAGGAAGACACAGAGCCTGGCGTTTAACTCCGTTTCTGAAGGGAAACACACAGCACAGTTCTCATCCATGAAACACACTCTGCTTTAGAGCAAGAAGCACGCTCTTGCTTTCTAGAGTCTCTAATAAGGCGGGAAACGTGAGAGTGCTCAGAACAAAAGAACTGTGTTTCCTACACACAAGGACCATATCTAGTTCAACTCTGCTTCTGAATCTGATACAAACCACAGGCCGTCTAACATCCAGTGCGTTTCAGTTAAGAGCGAGAAACGTGTGAGCTTCGTGTACAATATAGCTTCGTTTGAGCTGAAAAGTGACTGCGTTTACCTGAAACGAAGTCTCGCTTGTAGGAAGACACAGAGCCTGGCGTTTAACTCCGTTTCTGAAGGGAAACACACAGCACAGTTCTCATCCATAAAACACACTCTGCTTTAGAGCAAGAAGCACGCTCTTGCTTTCTAGAGTCTCTAATAAGGCGGGAAACGTGAGAGTGCTCAGAACAAAAGAACTGTGTTTCCTACACACACGGACCATATCTAGTTCAACTCTGCTTCTGAAACTGATACAAACCACAGGCCCTCTAACATCCAGTGCGTTTCAGTTAAGAGCGAGAAACGTGTGAGCTTCGTGTACAATATAGCTTCGTTTGAGCTGAAAAGTGACTGCGTTTACCTGAAACGAAGTCTCGCTTGTAGGAAGACACAGCGCCTGGCATTTAACTCCGTTTCTGAAGGGAAACACACAGCACAGTTCTCATCCATGAAACACACTCTGCTTTAGAGCAAGAAGCACGCTCTTGCTTTCTAGAGTCTCTAATAAGGCGGGAAACGTGAGAGTGCTCAGAACAAAAGAACTGTGTTTCCTACACACACGGACCATATCTAGTTCAACTCTGCTTCTGAAACTGATACAAACCACAGGCCCTCTAACATCCAGTGCGTTTCAGTTAAGAGCGAGAAACGTGGGAGCTTCGTGTACAATATAGCTTCGTTTGAGCTGAAAAGTGACTGCGTTTACCTGAAACGAAGTCTCGCTTGTAGGAAGACACAGAGCCTGGCGTTTAACTCCATTTCTGAAGGGAAACACACAGCACAGTTCTCATCCATGAAACACACTCTGCTTTAGAGCAAGAAGCACGCTCTTGCTTTCTAGAGTCTCTAATAAGGCGGGAAACGTGAGAGTGCTCAGAACAAAAGAACTGTGTTTCCTACACACACGGACCATATCTAGTTCAACTCTGCTTCTGAAACTGATACAAACCACAGGCCCTCTAACATCCAGTGCGTTTCAGTTAAGAGCGAGAAACGTGTGAGCTTCATGTACAATATAGCTTCGTTTGAGCTGAAAAGTGACTGCGTTTACCTGAAACGAAGTCTCGCTTGTAGGAAGACACAGAGCCTGGCGTTTAACTCCGTTTCTGAAGGGAAACACACAGCACAGTTCTCATCCATGAAACACACTCTGCTTTAGAGCAAGAAGCACGCTCTTGCTTTCTAGAGTCTCTAATAAGGCGGGAAACGTGAGAGTGCTCAGAACAAAAGAACTGTGTTTCCTACACACACGGACCATATCTAGTTCAACTCTGCTTCTGAAACTGATACAAACCACAGGCCCTCTAACATCCAGTGCGTTTCAGTTAAGAGCGAGAAACGTGTGAGCTTCGTGTACAATATAGCTTCGTTTGAGCTGAAAAGTGACTGCGTTTACCTGAAACGAAGTCTCGCTTGTAGGAAGATACAGAGCCTTGCATTTAACTCCTTTTCTGAAGGGAAACACACAGCACAGTTCTCATCCATGAAACACACTCTGCTTTAGAGCAAGAAGCACGCTCTTGCTTTCTAGAGTCTCTAATAAGGCGGGAAACGTGAGAGTGCTCAGAACAAAAGAACTGTGTTTCCTACACACACGGACCATATCTAGTTCAACTCTGCTTCTGAAACTGATACAAACCACAGGCCCTCTAACATCCAGTGCGTTTCAGTTAAGAGCGAGAAACGTGTGAGCTTCGTGTACAATATAGCTTCGTTTGAGCTGAAAAGTGACTGCGTTTACCTGAAACGAAGTCTCGCTTGTAGGAAGACACAGAGCCTGGCGTTTAACTCCGTTTCTGAAGGGAAACACACAGCACAGTTCTCATCCATGAAACACACTCTGCTTTAGAGCAAGAAGCACGCTCTTGCTTTCTAGAGTCTCTAATAAGGCGGGAAACGTGAGAGTGCTCAGAACAAAAGAACTGTGTTTCCTACACACACGGACCATATCTAGTTCAACTCTGCTTCTGAAACTGATACAAACCACAGGCCCTCTAACATCCAGTGCGTTTCAGTTAAGAGCGAGAAACGTGTGAGCTTCGTGTACAATATAGCTTCGTTTGAGCTGAAAAGTGACTGCGTTTACCTGAAACGAAGTCTCGCTTGTAGGAAGACACAGAGCCTGGCATTTAACTCCGTTTCTGAAGGGAAACACACAGCACAGTTCTCATCCATGAAACACACTCTGCTTTAGAGCAAGAAGCACGCTCTTGCTTTCTAGAGTCTCTAATAAGGCGGGAAACGTGAGAGTGCTCAGAACAAAAGAACTGTGTTTCCTACACACACGGACCATATCTAGTTCAACTCTGCTTCTGAAACTGATACAAACCACAGGCCCTCTAACATCCAGTGCGTTTCAGTTAAGAGCGAGAAACGTGTGAGCTTCGTGTACAATATAGGTTCGTTTGAGCTGAAAAGTGACTGCGTTTACCTGAAACGAAGTCTCGCTTGTAGGAAGACACAGAGCCTGAAATTTAACTCCGTTTCTGAAGGGAAACACACAGCACAGTTCTCATCCATGAAACACACTCTGCTTTAGAGCAAGAAGCACGCTCTTGCTTTCTAGAGTCTCTAATAAGGCGGGAAACGTGAGAGTGCTCAGAACAAAAGAACTGTGTTTCCTACACACACGGACCATATCTAGTTCAACTCTGCTTCTGAAAATGATACAAACCACAGGCCCTCTAACATCCAGTGCGTTTCAGTTAAGAGCAAGAAACGTGTGAGCTTCGTGTACAATATAGCTTCGTTTGAGCTGAAAAGTGACTGCGTTTACCTGAAACAAAGTCTCGCTTGTAGGAAGACACAGAGCCTGGCGTTTAACTCCGTTTCTGAAGGGAAACACACAGCACAGTTCTCATCCATGAAACACACTCTGCTTTAGAGCAAGAAGCACGCTCTTGCTTTCTAGAGTCTCTAATAAGGCGGGAAACGTGAGAGTGCTCAGAACAAAAGAACTGTGTTTCCTACACACACGGACCATATCTAGTTCAACTCTGCTTCTGAAACTGATACAAACCACAGGCCCTCTAACATCCAGTGCGTTTCAGTTAAGAGCGAGAAACGTGTGAGCTTCGTGTACAATATAGCTTCGTTTGAGCTGAAAAGTGACTGCGTTTACCTGAAACGAAGTCTCGCTTGTAGGAAGACACAGCGCCTGGCATTTAACTCCGTTTCTGAAGGGAAACACACAGCACAGTTCTCATCCATGAAACACACTCTGCTTTAGAGCAAGAAGCACGCTCTTGCTTTCTAGAGTCTCTAATAAGGCGGGAAACGTGAGAGTGCTCAGAACAAAAGAACTGTGTTTCCTACACACACGGACCATATCTAGTTCAACTCTGCTTCTGAAACTGATACAAACCACAGGCCCTCTAACATCCAGTGTGTTTCAGTTAAGAGCGAGAAACGTGTGAGCTTCGTGTACAATATAGCTTCGTTTGAGCTGAAAAGTGACTGCGTTTACCTGAAACGAAGTCTCGCTTGTAGGAAGACACAGAGCCTGGCATTTAACTCCGTTTCTGAAGGGAAACACACAGCACAGTTCTCATCCATGAAACACACTCTGCTTTAGAGCAAGAAGCACGCTCTTGCTTTCTAGAGTCTCTAATAAGGCGGGAAACGTGAGAGTGCTCAGAACAAAAGAACTGTGTTTCCTACACACACGGACCATATCTAGTTCAACTCTGCTTCTGAAACTGATACAAACCACAGGCCCTCTAACATCCAGTGCGTTTCAGTTAAGAGCGAGAAACGTGTGAGCTTCGTGTACAATATAGCTTCGTTTGAGCTGAAAAGTGACTGCGTTTACCTGAAACGAAGTCTCGCTTGTAGGAAGACACAGAGCCTGGCATTTAACTCCGTTTCTGAAGGGAAACACACAGCACAGTTCTCATCCATGAAACACACTCTGCTTTAGAGCAAGAAGCACGCTCTTGCTTTCTAGAGTCTCTAATAAGGCGGGAAACGTGAGAGTGCTCAGAACAAAAGAACTGTGTTTCCTACACACACGGACCATATCTAGTTCAACTCTGCTTCTGAAACTGATACAAACCACAGGCCCTCTAACATCCAGTGCGTTTCAGTTAAGAGCGAGAAACGTGTGAGCTTCGTGTACAATATAGCTTCGTTTGAGCTGAAAAGTGACTGCGTTTACCTGAAACGAAGTCTTGCTTGTAGGAAGACACAGAGCCTGGCGTTTAACTCCGTTTCTGAAGGGAAACACACAGCACAGTTCTCATCCATGAAACACACTCTGCTTTAGAGCAAGAAGCACGCTCTTGCTTTCTAGAGTCTCTAATAAGGCGGGAAACGTGAGAGTGCTCAGAACAAAAGAACTGTGTTTCCTACACACACGGACCATATCTAGTTCAACTCTGCTTCTGAATCTGATACAAACCACAGGCCGTCTAACATCCAGTGCGTTTCAGTTAAGAGCGAGAAACGTGTGAGCTTCGTGTACAATATAGCTTCGTTTGAGCTGAAAAGTGACTGCGTTTACCTGAAACGAAGTCTCGCTTGTAGGAAGACACAGAGCCTGGCGTTTAACTCCGTTTCTGAAGGGAAACACACAGCACAGTTCTCATCCATGAAACACACTCTGCTTTAGAGCAAGAAGCACGCTCTTGCTTTCTAGAGTCTCTAATAAGGCGGGAAACGTGAGAGTGCTCAGAACAAAAGAACTGTGTTTCCTACACACACGGACCATATCTAGTTCAACTCTGCTTCTGAAACTGATACAAACCACAGGCCCTCTAACATCCAGTGCGTTTCAGTTAAGAGCGAGAAACGTGTGAGCTTCGTGTACAATATAGCTTCGTTTGAGCTGAAAAGTGACTGCGTTTACCTGAAACGAAGTCTCGCTTGTAGGAAGACACAGCGCCTGGCATTTAACTCCGTTTCTGAAGGGAAACACACAGCACAGTTCTCATCCATGAAACACACTCTGCTTTAGAGCAAGAAGCACGCTCTTGCTTTCTAGAGTCTCTAATAAGGCGGGAAACGTGAGAGTGCTCAGAACAAAAGAACTGTGTTTCCTACACACACGGACCATATCTAGTTCAACTCTGCTTCTGAAACTGATACAAACCACAGGCCCTCTAACATCCAGTGCGTTTCAGTTAAGAGCGAGAAACGTGTGAGCTTCGTGTACAATATAGCTTCGTTTGAGCTGAAAAGTGACTGCGTTTACCTGAAACGAAGTCTCGCTTGTAGGAAGACACAGAGCCTGGCATTTAACTCCGTTTCTGAAGGGAAACACACAGCACAGTTCTCATCCATGAAACACACTCTGCTTTAGAGCAAGAAGCACGCTCTTGCTTTCTAGAGTCTCTAATAAGGCGGGAAACGTGAGAGTGCTCAGAACAAAAGAACTGTGTTTCCTACACACACGGACCATATCTAGTTCAACTCTGCTTCTGAAACTGATACAAACCACAGGCCCTCTAACATCCAGTGCGTTTCAGTTAAGAGCGAGAAACGTGTGAGCTTCGTGTACAATATAGCTTCGTTTGAGCTGAAAAGTGACTGCGATTACCTGAAACGAAGTCTCGCTTGTAGGAAGACACAGAGCCTGGCATTTAACTCCGTTTCTGAAGGGAAACACACAGCACAGTTCTCATCCATGAAACACACTCTGCTTTAGAGCAAGAAGCACGCTCTTGCTTTCTAGAGTCTCTAATAAGGCGGGAAACGTGAGAGTGCTCAGAACAAAAGAACTGTGTTTCCTACACACACGGACCATATCTAGTTCAACTCTGCTTCTGAAACTGATACAAACCACAGGCCCTCTAACATCCAGTGCGTTTCAGTTAAGAGCGAGAAACGTGTGAGCTTCGTGTACAATATAGCTTCGTTTGAGCTGAAAAGTGACTGCGTTTACCTGAAACGAAGTCTCGCTTGTAGGAAGACACAGAGCCTGGCGTTTAACTCCGTTTCTGAAGGGAAACACACAGCACAGTTCTCATCCATGAAACACACTCTGCTTTAGAGCAAGAAGCACGCTCTTGCTTTCTAGAGTCTCTAATAAGGCGGGAAACGTGAGAGTGCTCAGAACAAAAGAACTGTGTTTCCTACACACACGGACCATATCTAGTTCAACTCTGCTTCTGAAACTGATACAAACCACAGGCCCTCTAACATCCAGTGCCTTTCAGTTAAGAGCGAGAAACGTGTGAGCTTCGTGTACAATATAGCTTCGTTTGAGCTGAAAAGTGACTGCGATTACCTGAAACGAAGTCTCGCTTGTAGGAAGACACAGAGCCTGGCATTTAACTCCGTTTCTGAAGGGAAACACACAGCACAGTTCTCATCCATGAAACACACTCTGCTTTAGAGCAAGAAGCACGCTCTTGCTTTCTAGAGTCTCTAATAAGGCGGGAAACGTGAGAGTGCTCAGAACAAAAGAACTGTGTTTCCTACACACACGGACCATATCTAGTTCAACTCTGCTTCTGAAACTGATACAAACCACAGGCCCTCTAACATCCAGTGCGTTTCAGTTAAGAGCGAGAAACGTGTGAGCTTCGTGTACAATATAGCTTCGTTTGAGCTGAAAAGTGACTGCGTTTACCTGAAACGAAGTCTCGCTTGTAGGAAGATACAGAGCCTTGCATTTAACTCCTTTTCTGAAGGGAAACACACAGCACAGTTCTCATCCATGAAACACACTCTGCTTTAGAGCAAGAAGCACGCTCTTGCTTTCTAGAGTCTCTAATAAGGCGGGAAACGTGAGAGTGCTCAGAACAAAAGAACTGTGTTTCCTACACACACGGACCATATCTAGTTCAACTCTGCTTCTGAAACTGATACAAACCACAGGCCCTCTAACATCCAGTGCGTTTCAGTTAAGAGCGAGAAACGTGTGAGCTTCGTGTACAATATAGCTTCGTTTGAGCTGAAAAGTGACTGCGTTTACCTGAAACGAAGTCTCGCTTGTAGGAAGACACAGAGCCTGGCGTTTAACTCCGTTTCTGAAGGGAAACACACAGCACAGTTCTCATCCATGAAACACACTCTGCTTTAGAGCAAGAAGCACGCTCTTGCTTTCTAGAGTCTCTAATAAGGCGGGAAACGTGAGAGTGCTCAGAACAAAAGAACTGTGTTTCCTACACACACGGACCATATCTAGTTCAACTCTGCTTCTGAAACTGATACAAACCACAGGCCCTCTAACATCCAGTGCGTTTCAGTTAAGAGCGAGAAACGTGTGAGCTTCGTGTACAATATAGCTTCGTTTGAGCTGAAAAGTGACTGCGTTTACCTGAAACGAAGTCTCGCTTGTAGGAAGACACAGAGCCTGGCATTTAACTCCGTTTCTGAAGGGAAACACACAGCACAGTTCTCATCCATGAAACACACTCTGCTTTAGAGCAAGAAGCACGCTCTTGCTTTCTAGAGTCTCTAATAAGGCGGGAAACGTGAGAGTGCTCAGAACAAAAGAACTGTGTTTCCTACACACACGGACCATATCTAGTTCAACTCTGCTTCTGAAACTGATACAAACCACAGGCCCTCTAACATCCAGTGCGTTTCAGTTAAGAGCAAGAAACGTGTGAGCTTCGTGTACAATATAGCTTCGTTTGAGCTGAAAAGTGACTGCGTTTACCTGAAACGAAGTGTCGCTTGTAGGAAGACACAGAGCCTGGCGTTTAACTCCGTTTCTGAAGGGAAACACACAGCACAGTTCTCATCCATGAAACACACTCTGCTTTAGAGCAAGAAGCACGCTCTTGCTTTCTAGAGTCTCTAATAAGGCGGGAAACGTGAGAGTGCTCAGAACAAAAGAACTGTGTTTCCTACACACACGGACCATATCTAGTTCAACTCTGCTTCTGAAACTGATACAAACCACAGGCCCTCTAACATCCAGTGCGTTTCAGTTAAGAGCGAGAAACGTGTGAGCTTCGTGTACAATATAGCTTCGTTTGAGCTGAAAAGTGACTGCGTTTACCTGAAACGAAGTCTCGCTTGTAGGAAGACACAGAGCCTGGCATTTAACTCCGTTTCTGAAGGGAAACACACAGCACAGTTCTCATCCATGAAACACACTCTGCTTTAGAGCAAGAAGCACGCTCTTGCTTTCTAGAGTCTCTAATAAGGCGGGAAACGTGAGAGTGCTCAGAACAAAAGAACTGTGTTTCCTACACACACGGACCATATCTAGTTCAACTCTGCTTCTGAAACTGATACAAACCACAGGCCCTCTAACATCCAGTGCGTTTCAGTTAAGAGCGAGAAACGTGTGAGCTTCGTGTACAATATAGCTTCGTTTGAGCTGAAAAGTGACTGCGTTTACCTGAAACGAAGTCTCGCTTGTAGGAAGACACAGAGCCTGGCATTTAACTCCGTTTCTGAAGGGAAACACACAGCACAGTTCTCATCCATGAAACACACTCTGCTTTAGAGCAAGAAGCACGCTCTTGCTTTCTAGAGTCTCTAATAAGGCGGGAAACGTGAGAGTGCTCAGAACAAAAGAACTGTGTTTCCTACACACACGGACCATATCTAGTTCAACTCTGCTTCTGAAACTGATACAAACCACAGGCCCTCTAACATCCAGTGCGTTTCAGTTAAGAGCGAGAAACGTGTGAGCTTCGTGTACAATATAGCTTCGTTTGAGCTGAAAAGTGACTGCGTTTACCTGAAACGAAGTCTCGCTTGTAGGAAGACACAGAGCCTGGCATTTAACTCCGTTTCTGAAGGGAAACACACAGCACAGTTCTCATCCATGAAACACACTCTGCTTTAGAGCAAGAAGCACGCTCTTGCTTTCTAGAGTCTCTAATAAGGCGGGAAACGTGAGAGTGCTCAGAACAAAAGAACTGTGTTTCCTACACACACGGACCATATCTAGTTCAACTCTGCTTCTGAAACTGATACAAACCACAGGCCCTCTAACATCCAGTGCGTTTCAGTTAAGAGCGAGAAACGTGTGAGCTTCGTGTACAATATAGCTTCGTTTGAGCTGAAAAGTGACTGCGTTTACCTGAAACGAAGTCTCGCTTGTAGGAAGACACAGAGCCTGGCATTTAACTCCGTTTCTGAAGGGAAACACACAGCACAGTTCTCATCCATGAAACACACTCTGCTTTAGAGCAAGAAGCACGCTCTTGCTTTCTAGAGTCTCTAATAAGGCGGGAAACGTGAGAGTGCTCAGAACAAAAGAACTGTGTTTCCTACACACACGGACCATATCTAGTTCAACTCTGCTTCTGAAACTGATACAAACCACAGGCCCTCTAACATCCAGTGCGTTTCAGTTAAGAGCGAGAAACGTGTGAGCTTCGTGTACAATATAGCTTCGTTTGAGCTGAAAAGTGACTGCGTTTACCTGAAACGAAGTCTCGCTTGTAGGAAGACACAGAGCCTGGCATTTAACTCCGTTTCTGAAGGGAAACACAGCACAGTTCTCATCCATGAAACACACTCTGCTTTAGAGCAAGAAGCACGCTCTTGCTTTCTAGAGTCTCTAATAAGGCGGGAAACGTGAGAGTGCTCAGAACAAAAGAACTGTGTTTCCTACACACACGGACCATATCTAGTTCAACTCTGCTTCTGAAACTGATACAAACCACAGGCCCTCTAACATCCAGTGCGTTTCAGTTAAGAGCGAGAAACGTGTGAGCTTCGTGTACAATATAGCTTCGTTTGAGCTGAAAAGTGACTGCGTTTACCTGAAAAGAAGTCTCGCTTGTAGGAAGATACAGAGCCTTGCATTTAACTCCTTTTCTGAAGGGAAACACACAGCACAGTTCTCATCCATGAAACACACTCTGCATTAGAGCAAGAAGCACGCTCTTGCTTTCTAGAGTCTCTAATAAGGCGGGAAACGTGAGAGTGCTCAGAACAAAAGAACTGTGTTTCCTACACACACGGACCATATCTAGTTCAACTCTGCTTCTGAAACTGATACAAACCACAGGCCCTCTAACATCCAGTGCGTTTCAGTTAAGAGCGAGAAACGTGTGAGCTTCGTGTACAATATAGCTTCGTTTGAGCTGAAAAGTGACTGCGTTTACCTGAAACGAAGTCTCGCTTGTAGGAAGACACAGAGCCTGGCGTTTAACTCCGTTTCTGAAGGGAAACACACAGCACAGTTCTCATCCATGAAACACACTCTGCTTTAGAGCAAGAAGCACGCTCTTGCTTTCTAGAGTCTCTAATAAGGCGGGAAACGTGAGAGTGCTCAGAACAAAAGAACTGTGTTTCCTACACACACGGACCATATCTAGTTCAACTCTGCTTCTGAAACTGATACAAACCACAGGCCCTCTAACATCCAGTGCGTTTCAGTTAAGAGCGAGAAACGTGTGAGCTTCGTGTACAATATAGCTTCGTTTGAGCTGAAAAGTGACTGCGTTTACCTGAAAGGAAGTCTCGCTTGTAGGAAGACACAGAGCCTGACATTTAACTCCGTTTCTGAAGGGAAACACACAGCACAGTTCTCATCCATGAAACACACTCTGCTTTAGAGCAAGAAGCACGCTCTTGCTTTCTAGAGTCTCTAATAAGGCGGGAAACGTGAGAGTGCTCAGAACAAAAGAACTGTGTTTCCTACACACACGGACCATATCTAGTTCAACTCTGGTTCTGAAACTGATACAAACCACAGGCCCTCTAACATCCAGTGCGTTTCAGTTAAGAGCGAGAAACGTGTGAGCTTCGTGTACAATATAGCTTCGTTTGAGCTGAAAAGTGACTGCGTTTACCTGAAACGAAGTCTCGCTTGTAGGAAGACACAGAGCCTGGCATTTAACTCCGTTTCTGAAGGGAAACACACAGCACAGTTCTCATCCATGAAACACACTCTGCTTTAGAGCAAGAAGCACGCTCTTGCTTTCTAGAGTCTCTAATAAGGCGGGAAACGTGAGAGTGCTCAGAACAAAAGAACTGTGTTTCCTACACACACGGACCATATCTAGTTCAACTCTGCTTCTGAAACTGATACAAACCACAGGCCCTCTAACATCCAGTGCGTTTCAGTTAAGAGCGAGAAACGTGTGAGCTTCGTGTACAATATAGCTTCGTTTGAGCTGAAAAGTGACTGCGTTTACCTGAAACGAAGTCTCGCTTGTAGGAAGACACAGAGCCTGGCATTTAACTCCGTTTCTGAAGGGAAACACACAGCACAGTTCTCATCCATGAAACACACTCTGCTTTAGAGCAAGAAGCACGCTCTTGCTTTCTAGAGTCTCTAATAAGGCGGGAAACGTGAGAGTGCTCAGAACAAAAGAACTGTGTTTCCTACACACACGGACCATATCTAGTTCAACTCTGCTTCTGAAACTGATACAAACCACAGGCCCTCTAACATCCAGTGCGTTTCAGTTAAGAGCGAGAAACGTGTGAGCTTCGTGTACAATATAGCTTCGTTTGAGCTGAAAAGTGACTGCGTTTACCTGAAACGAAGTCTCGCTTGTAGGAAGACACAGAGCCTGGCATTTAACTCCGTTTCTGAAGGGAAACACACAGCACAGTTCTCATCCATGAAACACACTCTGCTTTAGAGCAAGAAGCACGCTCTTGCTTTCTAGAGTCTCTAATAAGGCGGGAAACGTGAGAGTGCTCAGAACAAAAGAACTGTGTTTCCTACACACACGGACCATATCTAGTTCAACTCTGCTTCTGAAACTGATACAAACCACAGGCCCTCTAACATCCAGTGCGTTTCAGTTAAGAGCGAGAAACGTGTGAGCTTCGTGTACAATATAGCTTCGTTTGAGCTGAAAAGTGACTGCGTTTACCTGAAACGAAGTCTCGCTTGTAGGAAGACACAGAGCCTGGCGTTTAACTCCGTTTCTGAAGGGAAACACACAGCACAGTTCTCATCCATGAAACACACTCTGCTTTAGAGCAAGAAGCACGCTCTTGCTTTCTAGAGTCTCTAATAAGGCGGGAAACGTGAGAGTGCTCAGAACAAAAGAACTGTGTTTCCTACACACACGGACCATATCTAGTTCAACTCTGCTTCTGAAACTGATACAAACCACAGGCCCGCTAACATCCAGTGCGTTTCAGTTAAGAGCGAGAAACGTGTGAGCTTCGTGTACAATATAGCTTCGTTTGAGCTGAAAAGTGACTGCGTTTACCTGAAACGAAGTCTCGCTTGTAGGAAGACACAGAGCCTGGCATTTAACTCCGTTTCTGAAGGGAAACACACAGCACAGTTCTCATCCATGAAACACACTCTGCTTTAGAGCAAGAAGCACGCTCTTGCTTTCTAGAGTCTCTAATAAGGCGGGAAACGTGAGAGTGCTCAGAACAAAAGAACTGTGTTTCCTACACACACGGACCATATCTAGTTCAACTCTGCTTCTGAAACTGATACAAACCACAGGCCCTCTAACATCCAGTGCGTTTCAGTTAAGAGCGAGAAACGTGTGAGCTTCGTGTACAATATAGCTTCGTTTGAGCTGAAAAGTGACTGCGTTTACCTGAAACGAAGTCTCGCTTGTAGGAAGACACAGAGCCTGGCATTTAACTCCGTTTCTGAAGGGAAACACACAGCACAGTTCTCATCCATGAAACACACTCTGCTTTAGAGCAAGAAGCACGCTCTTGCTTTCTAGAGTCTCTAATAAGGCGGGAAACGTGAGAGTGCTCAGAACAAAAGAACTGTGTTTCCTACACACACGGACCATATCTAGTTCAACTCTGCTTCTGAAACTGATACAAACCACAGGCCCTCTAACATCCAGTGCGTTTCAGTTAAGAGCGAGAAACGTGTGAGCTTCGTGTACAATATAGCTTCGTTTGAGCTGAAAAGTGACTGCGTTTACCTGAAACGAAGTCTCGCTTGTAGGAA
This sequence comes from Onychomys leucogaster, assembly GCA_949786385.1. Classification (NCBI taxonomy): domain Eukaryota; kingdom Metazoa; phylum Chordata; class Mammalia; order Rodentia; family Cricetidae; genus Onychomys; species Onychomys leucogaster. The sequence goes on from CATKUP010000547.1 coordinate 34,376, forward strand.
GACACAGAGCCTGGCATTTAACTCCGTTTCTGAAGGGAAACACACAGCACAGTTCTCATCCATGAAACACACTCTGCTTTAGAGCAAGAAGCACGCTCTTGCTTTCTAGAGTCTCTAATAAGGCGGGAAACGTGAGAGTGCTCAGAACAAAAGAACTGTGTTTCCTACACACACGGACCATATCTAGTTCAACTCTGCTTCTGAAACTGATACAAACCACAGGCCCTCTAACATCCAGTGCGTTTCAGTTAAGAGCGAGAAACGTGTGAGCTTCGTGTACAATATAGCTTCGTTTGAGCTGAAAAGTGACTGCGTTTACCTGAAACGAAGTCTCGCTTGTAGGAAGACACAGAGCCTGGCATTTAACTCCGTTTCTGAAGGGAAACACACAGCACAGTTCTCATCCATGAAACACACTCTGCTTTAGAGCAAGAAGCACGCTCTTGCTTTCTAGAGTCTCTAATAAGGCGGGAAACGTGAGAGTGCTCAGAACAAAAGAACTGTGTTTCCTACACACACGGACCATATCTAGTTCAACTCTGCTTCTGAAACTGATACAAACCACAGGCCCTCTAACATCCAGTGCGTTTCAGTTAAGAGCGAGAAACGTGTGAGCTTCGTGTACAATATAGCTTCGTTTGAGCTGAAAAGTGACTGCGTTTACCTGAAACGAAGTCTCGCTTGTAGGAAGACACAGAGCCTGGCGTTTAACTCCGTTTCTGAAGGGAAACACACAGCACAGTTCTCATCCATGAAACACACTCTGCTTTAGAGCAAGAAGCACGCTCTTGCTTTCTAGAGTCTCTAATAAGGCGGGAAACGTGAGAGTGCTCAGAACAAAAGAACTGTGTTTCCTACACACACGGACCATATCTAGTTCAACTCTGCTTCTGAAACTGATACAAACCACAGGCCCGCTAACATCCAGTGCGTTTCAGTTAAGAGCGAGAAACGTGTGAGCTTCGTGTACAATATAGCTTCGTTTGAGCTGAAAAGTGACTGCGTTTACCTGAAACGAAGTCTCGCTTGTAGGAAGACACAGAGCCTGGCATTTAACTCCGTTTCTGAAGGGAAACACACAGCACAGTTCTCATCCATGAAACACACTCTGCTTTAGAGCAAGAAGCACGCTCTTGCTTTCTAGAGTCTCTAATAAGGCGGGAAACGTGAGAGTGCTCAGAACAAAAGAACTGTGTTTCCTACACACACGGACCATATCTAGTTCAACTCTGCTTCTGAAACTGATACAAACCACAGGCCCTCTAACATCCAGTGCGTTTCAGTTAAGAGCGAGAAACGTGTGAGCTTCGTGTACAATATAGCTTCGTTTGAGCTGAAAAGTGACTGCGTTTACCTGAAACGAAGTCTCGCTTGTAGGAAGACACAGAGCCTGGCATTTAACTCCGTTTCTGAAGGGAAACACACAGCACAGTTCTCATCCATGAAACACACTCTGCTTTAGAGCAAGAAGCACGCTCTTGCTTTCTAGAGTCTCTAATAAGGCGGGAAACGTGAGAGTGCTCAGAACAAAAGAACTGTGTTTCCTACACACACGGACCATATCTAGTTCAACTCTGCTTCTGAAACTGATACAAACCACAGGCCCTCTAACATCCAGTGCGTTTCAGTTAAGAGCGAGAAACGTGTGAGCTTCGTGTACAATATAGCTTCGTTTGAGCTGAAAAGTGACTGCGTTTACCTGAAACGAAGTCTCGCTTGTAGGAAGACACAGAGCCTGGCATTTAACTCCGTTTCTGAAGGGAAACACACAGCACAGTTCTCATCCATGAAACACACTCTGCTTTAGAGCAAGAAGCACGCTCTTGCTTTCTAGAGTCTCTAATAAGGCGGGAAACGTGAGAGTGCTCAGAACAAAAGAACTGTGTTTCCTACACACACGGACCATATCTAGTTCAACTCTGCTTCTGAAACTGATACAAACCACAGGCCCTCTAACATCCAGTGCGTTTCAGTTAAGAGCGAGAAACGTGTGAGCTTCGTGTACAATATAGCTTCGTTTGAGCTGAAAAGTGACTGCGTTTACCTGAAACGAAGTCTCGCTTGTAGGAAGACACAGAGCCTGGCATTTAACTCCGTTTCTGAAGGGAAACACACAGCACAGTTCTCATCCATGAAACACACTCTGCTTTAGAGCAAGAAGCACGCTCTTGCTTTCTAGAGTCTCTAATAAGGCGGGAAACGTGAGAGTGCTCAGAACAAAAGAACTGTGTTTCCTACACACACGGACCATATCTAGTTCAACTCTGCTTCTGAAACTGATACAAACCACAGGCCCTCTAACATCCAGTGCGTTTCAGTTAAGAGCGAGAAACGTGTGAGCTTCGTGTACAATATAGCTTCGTTTGAGCTGAAAAGTGACTGCGTTTACCTGAAACGAAGTCTCGCTTGTAGGAAGACACAGAGCCTGGCATTTAACTCCGTTTCTGAAGGGAAACACACAGCACAGTTCTCATCCATGAAACACACTCTGCTTTAGAGCAAGAAGCACGCTCTTGCTTTCTAGAGTCTCTAATAAGGCGGGAAACGTGAGAGTGCTCAGAACAAAAGAACTGTGTTTCCTACACACACGGACCATATCTAGTTCAACTCTGCTTCTGAAACTGATACAAACCACAGGCCCTCTAACATCCAGTGCGTTTCAGTTAAGAGCGAGAAACGTGTGAGCTTCGTGTACAATATAGCTTCGTTTGAGCTGAAAAGTGACTGCGTTTACCTGGAACGAAGTCTCGCTTGTAGGAAGACACAGAGCCTGGCATTTAACTCCGTTTCTGAAGGGAAACACACAGCACAGTTCTCATCCATGAAACACACTCTGCTTTAGAGCAAGAAGCACGCTCTTGCTTTCTAGAGTCTCTAATAAGGCGGGAAACGTGAGAGTGCTCAGAACAAAAGAACTGTGTTTCCTACACACACGGACCATATCTAGTTCAACTCTGCTTCTGAAACTGATACAAACCACAGGCCCTCTAACATCCAGTGCGTTTCAGTTAAGAGCGAGAAACGTGTGAGCTTCGTGTACAATATAGCTTCGTTTGAGCTGAAAAGTGACTGCGTTTACCTGAAACGAAGTCTCGCTTGTAGGAAGACACAGAGCCTGGCATTTAACTCCGTTTCTGAAGGGAAACACACAGCACAGTTCTCATCCATGAAACACACTCTGCTTTAGAGCAAGAAGCACGCTCTTGCCTTCTAGAGTCTCTAATAAGGCGGGAAACGTGAGAGTGCTCAGAACAAAAGAACTGTGTTTCCTACACACACGGACCATATCTAGTTCAACTCTGCTTCTGAAACTGATACAAACCACAGGCCCTCTAACATCCAGTGCGTTTCAGTTAAGAGCGAGAAACGTGTGAGCTTTGTGTACAATATAGCTTCGTTTGAGCTGAAAAGTGACTGCGTTTACCTGAAACGAAGTCTCGCTTGTAGGAAGACACAGAGCCTGGCGTTTAACTCCGTTTCTGAAGGGAAACACACAGCACAGTTCTCATCCATGAAACACACTCTGCTTTAGAGCAAGAAGCACGCTCTTGCTTTCTAGAGTCTCTAATAAGGCGGGAAACGTGAGAGTGCTCAGAACAAAAGAACTGTGTTTCCTACACACACGGACCATATCTAGTTCAACTCTGCTTCTGAAACTGATACAAACCACAGGCCCTCTAACATCCAGTGCGTTTCAGTTAAGAGCGAGAAACGTGTGAGCTTCGTGTACAATATAGCTTCGTTTGAGCTGAAAAGTGACTGCGTTTACCTGAAACGAAGTCTCGCTTGTAGGAAGACACAGAGCCTGGCATTTAACTCCGTTTCTGAAGGGAAACACACAGCACAGTTCTCATCCATGAAACACACTCTGCTTTAGAGCAAGAAGCACGCTCTTGCTTTCTAGAGTCTCTAATAAGGCGGGAAACGTGAGAGTGCTCAGAACAAAAGAACTGTGTTTCCTACACACACGGACCATATCTAGTTCAACTCTGCTTCTGAAACTGATACAAACCACAGGCCCTCTAACATCCAGTGCGTTTCAGTTAAGAGCGAGAAACGTGTGAGCTTCGTGTACAATATAGCTTCGTTTGAGCTGAAAAGTGACTGCGTTTACCTGAAACGAAGTCTCGCTTGTAGGAAGACACAGAGCCTGGCGTTTAACTCCGTTTCTGAAGGGAAACACACAGCACAGTTCTCATCCATGAAACACACTCTGCTTTAGAGCAAGAAGCACGCTCTTGCTTTCTAGAGTCTCTAATAAGGCGGGAAACGTGAGAGTGCTCAGAACAAAAGAACTGTGTTTCCTACACACACGGACCATATCTAGTTCAACTCTGCTTCTGAAACTGATACAAACCACAGGCCCTCTAACATCCAGTGCGTTTCAGTTAAGAGCGAGAAACGTGTGAGCTTCGTGTACAATATAGCTTCGTTTGAGCTGAAAAGTGACTGCGTTTACCTGAAACGAAGTCTCGCTTGTAGGAAGACACAGAGCCTGGCATTTAACTCCGTTTCTGAAGGGAAACACACAGCACAGTTCTCATCCATGAAACACACTCTGCTTTAGAGCAAGAAGCACGCTCTTGCTTTCTAGAGTCTCTAATAAGGCGGGAAACGTGAGAGTGCTCAGAACAAAAGAACTGTGTTTCCTACACACACGGACCATATCTAGTTCAACTCTGCTTCTGAAACTGATACAAACCACAGGCCCTCTAACATCCAGTGCGTTTCAGTTAAGAGCGAGAAACGTGTGAGCTTCGTGTACAATATAGCTTCGTTTGAGCTGAAAAGTGACTGCGTTTACCTGAAACGAAGTCTCGCTTGTAGGAAGACACAGAGCCTGGCATTTAACTCCGTTTCTGAAGGGAAACACACAGCACAGTTCTCATCCATGAAACACACTCTGCTTTAGAGCAAGAAGCACGCTCTTGCCTTCTAGAGTCTCTAATAAGGCGGGAAACGTGAGAGTGCTCAGAACAAAAGAACTGTGTTTCCTACACACACGGACCATATCTAGTTCAACTCTGCTTCTGAAACTGATACAAACCACAGGCCCTCTAACATCCAGTGCGTTTCAGTTAAGAGCGAGAAACGTGTGAGCTTCGTGTACAATATAGCTTCGTTTGAGCTGAAAAGTGACTGCGTTTACCTGAAACGAAGTCTCGCTTGTAGGAAGACACAGAGCCTGGCGTTTAACTCCGTTTCTGAAGGGAAACACACAGCACAGTTCTCATCCATGAAACACACTCTGCTTTAGAGCAAGAAGCACGCTCTTGCTTTCTAGAGTCTCTAATAAGGCGGGAAACGTGAGAGTGCTCAGAACAAAAGAACTGTGTTTCCTACACACACGGACCATATCTAGTTCAACTCTGCTTCTGAAACTGATACAAACCACAGGCCCGCTAACATCCAGTGCGTTTCAGTTAAGAGCGAGAAACGTGTGAGCTTCGTGTACAATATAGCTTCGTTTGAGCTGAAAAGTGACTGCGTTTACCTGAAACGAAGTCTCGCTTGTAGGAAGACACAGAGCCTGGCATTTAACTCCGTTTCTGAAGGGAAACACACAGTACAGTTCTCATCCATGAAACACACTCTGCTTTAGAGCAAGAAGCACGCTCTTGCTTTCTAGAGTCTCTAATAAGGCGGGAAACGTGAGAGTGCTCAGAACAAAAGAACTGTGTTTCCTACACACACGGACCATATCTAGTTCAACTCTGCTTCTGAAACTGATACAAACCACAGGCCCTCTAACATCCAGTGCGTTTCAGTTAAGAGCGAGAAACGTGTGAGCTTCGTGTACAATATAGCTTCGTTTGAGCTGAAAAGTGACTGCGTTTACCTGAAACGAAGTCTCGCTTGTAGGAAGACACAGAGCCTGGCATTTAACTCCGTTTCTGAAGGGAAACACACAGCACAGTTCTCATCCATGAAACACACTCTGCTTTAGAGCAAGAAGCACGCTCTTGCTTTCTAGAGTCTCTAATAAGGCGGGAAACGTGAGAGTGCTCAGAACAAAAGAACTGTGTTTCCTACACACACGGACCATATCTAGTTCAACTCTGCTTCTGAAACTGATACAAACCACAGGCCCTCTAACATCCAGTGCGTTTCAGTTAAGAGCGAGAAACGTGTGAGCTTCGTGTACAATATAGCTTCGTTTGAGCTGAAAAGTGACTGCGTTTACCTGAAACGAAGTCTCGCTTGTAGGAAGACACAGAGCCTGGCATTTAACTCCGTTTCTGAAGGGAAACACACAGCACAGTTCTCATCCATGAAACACACTCTGCTTTAGAGCAAGAAGCACGCTCTTGCTTTCTAGAGTCTCTAATAAGGCGGGAAATGTGAGAGTGCTCAGAACAAAAGAACTGTGTTTCCTACACACACGGACCATATCTAGTTCAACTCTGCTTCTGAAACTGATACAAACCACAGGCCCTCTAACATCCAGTGCGTTTCAGTTAAGAGCGAGAAACGTGTGAGCTTCGTGTACAATATAGCTTCGTTTGAGCTGAAAAGTGACTGCGTTTACCTGAAACGAAGTCTCGCTTGTAGGAAGACACAGAGCCTGGCATTTAACTCCGTTTCTGAAGGGAAACACACAGCACAGTTCTCATCCATGAAACACACTCTGCTTTAGAGCAAGAAGCACGCTCTTGCTTTCTAGAGTCTCTAATAAGGCGGGAAACGTGAGAGTGCTCAGAACAAAAGAACTGTGTTTCCTACACACACGGACCATATCTAGTTCAACTCTGCTTCTGAAACTGATACAAACCACAGGCCCTCTAACATCCAGTGCGTTTCAGTTAAGAGCGAGAAACGTGTGAGCTTCGTGTACAATATAGCTTCGTTTGAGCTGAAAAGTGACTGCGTTTACCTGAAACGAAGTCTCGCTTGTAGGAAGACACAGAGCCTGGCATTTAACTCCGTTTCTGAAGGGAAACACACAGCACAGTTCTCATCCATGAAACACACTCTGCTTTAGAGCAAGAAGCACGCTCTTGCTTTCTAGAGTCTCTAATAAGGCGGGAAACGTGAGAGTGCTCAGAACAAAAGAACTGTGTTTCCTACACACACGGACCATATCTAGTTCAACTCTGCTTCTGAAACTGATACAAACCACAGGCCCTCTAACATCCAGTGCGTTTCAGTTAAGAGCGAGAAACGTGTGAGCTTCGTGTACAATATAGCTTCGTTTGAGCTGAAAAGTGACTGCGTTTACCTGAAACGAAGTCTCGCTTGTAGGAAGACACAGAGCCTGGCATTTAACTCCGTTTCTGAAGGGAAACACACAGCACAGTTCTCATCCATGAAACACACTCTGCTTTAGAGCAAGAAGCACGCTCTTGCTTTCTAGAGTCTCTAATAAGGCGGGAAACGTGAGAGTGCTCAGAACAAAAGAACTGTGTTTCCTACACACACGGACCATATCTAGTTCAACTCTGCTTCTGAAACTGATACAAACCACAGGCCCTCTAACATCCAGTGCGTTTCAGTTAAGAGCGAGAAACGTGTGAGCTTCGTGTACAATATAGCTTCGTTTGAGCTGAAAAGTGACTGCGTTTACCTGAAACGAAGTCTCGCTTGTAGGAAGACACAGAGCCTGGCATTTAACTCCGTTTCTGAAGGGAAACACACAGCACAGTTCTCATCCATGAAACACACTCTGATTTAGAGCAAGAAGCACGCTCTTGCTTTCTAGAGTCTCTAATAAGGCGGGAAACGTGAGAGTGCTCAGAACAAAAGAACTGTGTTTCCTACACACACGGACCATATCTAGTTCAACTCTGCTTCTGAAACTGATACAAACCACAGGCCCTCTAACATCCAGTGCGTTTCAGTTAAGAGCGAGAAACGTGTGAGCTTCGTGTACAATATAGCTTCGTTTGAGCTGAAAAGTGACTGCGTTTACCTGAAACGAAGTCTCGCTTGTAGGAAGACACAGAGCCTGGCATTTAACTCCGTTTCTGAAGGGAAACACACAGCACAGTTCTCATCCATGAAACACACTCTGCTTTAGAGCAAGAAGCACGCTCTTGCTTTCTAGAGTCTCTAATAAGGCGGGAAACGTGAGAGTGCTCAGAACAAAAGAACTGTGTTTCCTACACACACGGACCATATCTAGTTCAACTCTGCTTCTGAAACTGATACAAACCACAGGCCCTCTAACATCCAGTGCGTTTCAGTTAAGAGCGAGAAACGTGTGAGCTTCGTGTACAGTATAGCTTCGTTTGAGCTGAAAAGTGACTGCGTTTACCTGAAACGAAGTCTCGCTTGTAGGAAGACACAGAGCCTGGCATTTAACTCCGTTTCTGAAGGGAAACACACAGCACAGTTCTCATCCATGAAACACACTCTGCTTTAGAGCAAGAAGCACGCTCTTGCTTTCTAGAGTCTTTAATAAGGCGGGAAACGTGAGAGTGCTCAGAACAAAAGAACTGTGTTTCCTACACACACGGACCATATCTAGTTCAACTCTGCTTCTGAAACTGATACAAACCACAGGCCCTCTAACATCCAGTGCGTTTCAGTTAAGAGCGAGAAACGTGTGAGCTTCGTGTACAATATAGCTTCGTTTGAGCTGAAAAGTGACTGCGTTTACCTGAAACGAAGTCTCGCTTGTAGGAAGACAAAGAGCCTGGCGTTTAACTCCGTTTCTGAAGGGAAACACACAGCACAGTTCTCATCCATGAAACACACTCTGCTTTAGAGCAAGAAGCACGCTCTTGCTTTCTAGAGTCTCTAATAAGGCGGGAAACGTGAGAGTGCTCAGAACAAAAGAACTGTGTTTCCTACACACACGGACCATATCTAGTTCAACTCTGCTTCTGAAACTGATACAAACCACAGGCCCTCTAACATCCAGTGCGTTTCATTTAAGAGCGAGAAACGTGTGAGCTTCGTGTACAATATAGCTTCGTTTGAGCTGAAAAGTGACTGCGTTTACCTGAAACGAAGTCTCGCTTGTAGGAAGACACAGAGCCTGGCATTTAACTCCGTTTCTGAAGGGAAACACACAGCACAGTTCTCATCCATGAAACACACTCTGCTTTAGAGCAAGAAGCACGCTCTTGCTTTCTAGAGTCTCTAATAAGGCGGGAAACGTGAGAGTGCTCAGAACAAAAGAACTGTGTTTCCTACACACACGGACCATATCTAGTTCAACTCTGCTTCTGAAACTGATACAAACCACAGGCCCTCTAACATCCAGTGCGTTTCAGTTAAGAGCGAGAAACGTGTGAGCTTCGTGTACAATATAGCTTCGTTTGAGCTGAAAAGTGACTGCGTTTACCTGAAACGAAGTCTCGCTTGTAGGAAGACACAGAGCCTGGCATTTAACTCCGTTTCTGAAGGGAAACACACAGCACAGTTCTCATCCATGAAACACACTCTGCTTTAGAGCAAGAAGCACGCTCTTGCTTTCTAGAGTCTCTAATAAGGCGGGAAACGTGAGAGTGCTCAGAACAAAAGAACTGTGTTTCCTACACACACGGACCATATCTAGTTCAACTCTGCTTCTGAAACTGATACAAACCACAGGCCCTCTAACATCCAGTGCGTTTCAGTTAAGAGCGAGAAACGTGTGAGCTTCGTGTACAATATAGCTTCGTTTGAGCTGAAAAGTGACTGCGTTTACCTGAAACGAAGTCTCGCTTGTAGGAAGACACAGAGCCTGGCATTTAACTCCGTTTCTGAAGGGGAACACACAGCACAGTTCTCATCCATGAAACACACTCGGCTTTAGAGCAAGAAGCACGCTCTTGCTTTCTAGAGTCTCTAATAAGGCGGGAAACGTGAGAGTGCTCAGAACAAAAGAACTGTGTTTCCTACACACACGGACCATATCAAGTTCAACTCTGCTTCTGAAACTGATACAAACCACAGGCCCGCTAACATCCAGTGCGTTTCAGTTAAGAGCGAGAAACGTGTGAGCTTCGTGTACAATATAGCTTCGTTTGAGCTGAAAAGTGACTGCGTTTACCTGAAACGAAGTCTCGCTTGTAGGAAGACACAGAGCCTGGCATTTAACTCCGTTTCTGAAGGGAAACACACAGCACAGTTCTCATCCATGAAACACACTCTGCTTTAGAGCAAGAAGCACGCTCTTGCTTTCTAGAGTCTCTAATAAGGCGGGAAACGTGAGAGTGCTCAGAACAAAAGAACTGTGTTTCCTACACACACGGACCATATCTAGTTCAACTCTGCTTCTGAAACTGATACAAACCACAGGCCCTCTAACATCCAGTGCGTTTCAGTTAAGAGCGAGAAACGTGTGAGCTTCGTGTACAATATAGCTTCGTTTGAGCTGAAAAGTGACTGCGTTTACCTGAAACGAAGTCTCGCTTGTAGGAAGACACAGAGCCTGGCATTTAACTCCGTTTCTGAAGGGAAACACACAGCACAGTTCTCATCCATGAAACACACTCTGCTTTAGAGCAAGAAGCACGCTCTTGCTTTCTAGAGTCTCTAATAAGGCGGGAAACGTGAGAGTGCTCAGAACAAAAGAACTGTGTTTCCTACACACACGGACCATATCTAGTTCAACTCTGCTTCTGAAACTGATACAAACCACAGGCCCTCTAACATCCAGTGCGTTTCAGTTAAGAGCGAGAAACGTGTGAGCTTCGTGTACAATATAGCTTCGTTTGAGCTGAAAAGTGACTGCGTTTACCTGAAACGAAGTCTCGCTTGTAGGAAGACACAGAGCCTGGCATTTAACTCCGTTTCTGAAGGGAAACACACAGCACAGTTCTCATCCATGAAACACACTCTGCTTTAGAGCAAGAAGCACGCTCTTGCTTTCTAGAGTCTCTAATAAGGCGGGAAACGTGAGAGTGCTCAGAACAAAAGAACTGTGTTTCCTACACACACGGACCATATCTAGTTCAACTCTGCTTCTGAAACTGATACAAACCACAGGCCCTCTAACATCCAGTGCGTTTCAGTTAAGAGCGAGAAACGTGTGAGCTTCGTGTACAATATAGCTTCGTTTGAGCTGAAAAGTGACTGCGTTTACCTGAAACGAAGTCTCGCTTGTAGGAAGACACAGAGCCTGGCATTTAACTCCGTTTCTGAAGGGAAACACACAGCACAGTTCTCATCCATGAAACACACTGTGCTTTAGAGCAAGAAGCACGCTCTTGCTTTCTAGAGTCTCTAATAAGGCGGGAAACGTGAGAGTGCTCAGAACAAAAGAACTGTGTTTCCTACACACACGGACCATATCTAGTTCAACTCTGCTTCTGAAACTGATACAAACCACAGGCCCTCTAACATCCAGTGCGTTTCAGTTAAGAGCGAGAAACGTGTGAGCTTCGTGTACAATATAGCTTCGTTTGAGCTGAAAAGTGACTGCGTTTACCTGAAACGAAGTCTCACTTGTAGGAAGACACAGAGCCTGGCATTTAACTCCGTTTCTGAAGGGAAACACACAGCACAGTTCTCATCCATGAAACACACTCTGCTTTAGAGCAAGAAGCACGCTCTTGCTTTCTAGAGTCTCTAATAAGGCGGGAAACGTGAGAGTGCTCAGAACAAAAGAACTGTGTTTCCTACACACACGGACCATATCTAGTTCAACTCTGCTTCTGAAACTGATACAAACCACAGGCCCTCTAACATCCAGTGCGTTTCAGTTAAGAGCGAGAAACGTGTGAGCTTCGTGTACAATATAGCTTCGTTTGAGCTGAAAAGTGACTGCGTTTACCTGAAACGAAGTCTCGCTTGTAGGAAGACACAGAGCCTGGCATTTAACTCCGTTTCTGAAGGGAAACACACAGCACAGTTCTCATCCATGAAACACACTCTGCTTTAGAGCAAGAAGCACGCTCTTGCTTTCTAGAGTCTCTAATAAGGCGGGAAACGTGAGAGTGCTCAGAACAAAAGAACTGTGTTTCCTACACACACGGACCATATCTAGTTCAACTCTGCTTCTGAAACTGATACAAACCACAGGCCCTCTAACATCCAGTGCGTTTCAGTTAAGAGCGAGAAACGTGTGAGCTTCGTGTACAATATAGCTTCGTTTGAGCTGAAAAGTGACTGCGTTTACCTGAAACGAAGTCTCGCTTGTAGGAAGACACAGAGCCTGGCATTTAACTCCGTTTCTGAAGGGAAACACACAGCACAGTTCTCATCCATGAAACACACTCTGATTTAGAGCAAGAAGCACGCTCTTGCTTTCTAGAGTCTCTAATAAGGCGGGAAACGTGAGAGTGCTCAGAACAAAAGAACTGTGTTTCCTACACACACGGACCATATCTAGTTCAACTCTGCTTCTGAAACTGATACAAACCACAGGCCCTCTAACATCCAGTGCGTTTCAGTTAAGAGCGAGAAACGTGTGAGCTTCGTGTACAATATAGCTTCGTTTGAGCTGAAAAGTGACTGCGTTTACCTGAAACGAAGTCTCGCTTGTAGGAAGACACAGAGCCTGGCATTTAACTCCGTTTCTGAAGGGAAACACACAGCACAGTTCTCATCCATGAAACACACTCTGCTTTAGAGCAAGAAGCACGCTCTTGCTTTCTAGAGTCTCTAATAATGCGGGAAACGTGAGAGTGCTCAGAACAAAAGAACTGTGTTTCCTACACACACGGACCATATCTAGTTCAACTCTGCTTCTGAAACTGATACAAACCACAGGCCCTCTAACATCCAGTGCGTTTCAGTTAAGAGCGAGAAACGTGTGAGCTTCGTGTACAATATAGCTTCGTTTGAGCTGAAAAGTGACTGCGTTTACCTGAAACGAAGTCTCGCTTGTAGGAAGACACAGAGCCTGGCATTTAACTCCGTTTCTGAAGGGAAACACACAGCACAGTTCTCATCCATGAAACACACTCTGCTTTAGAGCAAGAAGCACGCTCTTGCTTTCTAGAGTCTTTAATAAGGCGGGAAACGTGAGAGTGCTCAGAACAAAAGAACTGTGTTTCCTACACACACGGACCATATCTAGTTCAACTCTGCTTCTGAAACTGATACAAACCACAGGCCCTCTAACATCCAGTGCGTTTCAGTTAAGAGCGAGAAACGTGTGAGCTTCGTGTACAATATAGCTTCGTTTGAGCTGAAAAGTGACTGCGTTTACCTGAAACGAAGTCTCGCTTGTAGGAAGACAAAGAGCCTGGCGTTTAACTCCGTTTCTGAAGGGAAACACACAGCACAGTTCTCATCCATGAAACACACTCTGCTTTAGAGCAAGAAGCACGCTCTTGCTTTCTAGAGTCTCTAATAAGGCGGGAAACGTGAGAGTGCTCAGAACAAAAGAACTGTGTTTCCTACACACACGGACCATATCTAGTTCAACTCTGCTTCTGAAACTGATACAAACCACAGGCCCTCTAACATCCAGTGCGTTTCAGTTAAGAGCGAGAAACGTGTGAGCTTCGTGTACAATATAGCTTCGTTTGAGCTGAAAAGTGACTGCGTTTACCTGAAACGAAGTCTCGCTTGTAGGAAGACACAGAGCCTGGCATTTAACTCCGTTTCTGAAGGGAAACACACAGCACAGTTCTCATCCATGAAACACACTCTGCTTTAGAGCAAGAAGCACGCTCTTGCTTTCTAGAGTCTCTAATAAGGCGGGAAACGTGAGAGTGCTCAGAACAAAAGAACTGTGTTTCCTACACACACGGACCATATCTAGTTCAACTCTGCTTCTGAAACTGATACAAACCACAGGCCCTCTAACATCCAGTGCGTTTCAGTTAAGAGCGAGAAACGTGTGAGCTTCGTGTACAATATAGCTTCGTTTGAGCTGAAAAGTGACTGCGTTTACCTGAAACGAAGTCTCGCTTGTAGGAAGACACAGAGCCTGGCATTTAACTCCGTTTCTGAAGGGAAACACACAGCACAGTTCTCATCCATGAAACACACTCTGCTTTAGAGCAAGAAGCACGCTCTTGCTTTCTAGAGTCTCTAATAAGGCGGGAAACGTGAGAGTGCTCAGAACAAAAGAACTGTGTTTCCTACACACACGGACCATATCTAGTTCAACTCTGCTTCTGAAACTGATACAAACCACAGGCCCTCTAACATCCAGTGCGTTTCAGTTAAGAGCGAGAAACGTGTGAGCTTCGTGTACAATATAGCTTCGTTTGAGCTGAAAAGTGACTGCGTTTACCTGAAACGAAGTCTCGCTTGTAGGAAGACACAGAGCCTGGCATTTAACTCCGTTTCTGAAGGGAAACACACAGCACAGTTCTCATCCATGAAACACACTCGGCTTTAGAGCAAGAAGCACGCTCTTGCTTTCTAGAGTCTCTAATAAGGCGGGAAACGTGAGAGTGCTCAGAACAAAAGAACTGTGTTTCCTACACACACGGACCATATCAAGTTCAACTCTGCTTCTGAAACTGATACAAACCACAGGCCCTCTAACATCCAGTGCGTTTTAGTTAAGAGCGAGAAACGTGTGAGCTTCGTGTACAATATAGCTTCGTTTGAGCTGAAAAGTGACTGCGTTTACCTGAAACGAAGTCTCGCTTGTTGGAAGACACAGAGCCTGGCATTTAACTCCGTTTCTGAAGGGAAACACACAGCACAGTTCTCATCCATGAAACACACTCTGCTTTAGAGCAAGAAGCACGCTCTTGCTTTCTAGAGTCTCTAATAAGGCGGGAAACGTGAGAGTGCTCAGAACAAAAGAACTGTGTTTCCTACACACACGGACCATATCTAGTTCAACTCTGCTTCTGAAACTGATACAAACCACAGGCCCTCTAACATCCAGTGCGTTTCAGTTAAGAGCGAGAAACGTGTGAGCTTCGTGTACAATATAGCTTCGTTTGAGCTGAAAAGTGACTGCGTTTACCTGAAACGAAGTCTCGCTTGTAGGAAGACACAGAGCCTGGCATTTAACTCCGTTTCTGAAGGGAAACACACAGCACAGTTCTCATCCATGAAACACACTCTGCTTTAGAGCAAGAAGCACGCTCTTGCTTTCTAGAGTCTCTAATAAGGCGGGAAACGTGAGAGTGCTCAGAACAAAAGAACTGTGTTTCCTACACCACGGACCATATCTAGTTCAACTCTGCTTCTGAAACTGATACAAACCACAGGCCCTCTAACATCCAGTGCGTTTCAGTTAAGAGCGAGAAACGTGTGAGCTTCGTGTACAATAGAGCTTCGTTTGAGCTGAAAAGTGACTGCGTTTACCTGAAACGAAGTCTCGCTTGTAGGAAGACACAGAGCCTGGCATTTAACTCCGTTTCTGAAGGGAAACACACAGCACAGTTCTCATCCATGAAACACACTCTGATTTAGAGCAAGAAGCACGCTCTTGCTTTCTAGAGTCTCTAATAAGGCGGGAAACGTGAGAGTGCTCAGAACAAAAGAACTGTGTTTCCTACACACACGGACCATATCTAGTTCAACTCTGCTTCTGAAACTGATACAAACCACAGGCCCTCTAACATCCAGTGCGTTTCAGTTAAGAGCGAGAAACGTGTGAGCTTCGTGTACAATATAGCTTCGTTTGAGCTGAAAAGTGACTGCGTTTACCTGAAACGAAGTCTCGCTTGTAGGAAGACACAGAGCCTGGCATTTAACTCCGTTTCTGAAGGGAAACACACAGCACAGTTCTCATCCATGAAACACACTCTGCTTTAGAGCAAGAAGCACGCTCTTGCCTTCTAGAGTCTCTAATAAGGCGGGAAACGTGAGAGTGCTCAGAACAAAAGAACTGTGTTTCCTACACACACGGACCATATCTAGTTCAACTCTGCTTCTGAAACTGATACAAACCACAGGCCCTCTAACATCCAGTGCGTTTCAGTTAAGAGCGAGAAACGTGTGAGCTTCGTGTACAATATAGCTTCGTTTGAGCTGAAAAGTGACTGCGTTTACCTGAAACGAAGTCTCGCTTGTAGGAAGACACAGATCCTGGCGTTTAACTCCGTTTCTGAAGGGAAACACACAGCACAGTTCTCATCCATGAAACACACTCTGCTTTAGAGCAAGAAGCACGCTCTTGCTTTCTAGAGTCTCTAATAAGGCGGGAAACGTGAGAGTGCTCAGAACAAAAGAACTGTGTTTCCTACACACACGGACCATATCTAGTTCAACTCTGCTTCTGAAACTGATACAAACCACAGGACCTCTAACATCCAGTGCGTTTCAGTTAATAGCGAGAAACGTGTGAGCTTCGTGTACAATATAGCTTCGTTTGAGCTGAAAAGTGACTGCGTTTACCTGAAACGAAGTCTCGCTTGTAGGAAGACACAGAGCCTGGCGTTTAACTCCGTTTCTGAAGGGAAACACACAGCACAGTTCTCATCCATGAAACACACTCTGCTTTAGAGCAAGAAGCACGCTCTTGCTTTCTAGAGTCTCTAATAAGGCGGGAAACGTGAGAGTGCTCAGAACAAAAGAACTGTGTTTCCTACACACACGGACCATATCTAGTTCAACTCTGCTTCTGAAACTGATACAAACCACAGGCCCTCTAACATCCAGTGCGTTTCAGTTAAGAGCGAGAAACGTGTGAGCTTCGTGTACAATATAGCTTCGTTTGAGCTGAAAAGTGACTGCGTTTACCTGAAACGAAGTCTCGCTTGTAGGAAGACACAGAGCCTGGCGTTTAACTCCGTTTCTGAAGGGAAACACACAGCACAGTTCTCATCCATGAAACACACTCTGCTTTAGAGCAAGAAGCACGCTCTTGCTTTCTAGAGTCTCTAATAAGGCGGGAAACGTGAGAGTGCTCAGAACAAAAGAACTGTGTTTCCTACACACACGGACCATATCTAGTTCAACTCTGCTTCTGAAACTGATACAAACCACAGGCCCTCTAACATCCAGTGCGTTTCAGTTAAGAGCGAGAAACGTGTGAGCTTCGTGTACAATATAGCTTCGTTTGAGCTGAAAAGTGACTGCGTTTACCTGAAACGAAGTCTCGCTTGTAGGAAGACACAGAGCCTGGCGTTTAACTCCGTTTCTGAAGGGAAACACACAGCACAGTTCTCATCCATGAAACACACTCTGCTTTAGAGCAAGAAGCACGCTCTTGCTTTCTAGAGTCTCTAATAAGGCGGGAAACGTGAGAGTGCTCAGAACAAAAGAACTGTGTTTCCTACACACACGGACCATATCTAGTTCAACTCTGCTTCTGAAACTGATACAAACCACAGGCCCTCTAACATCCAGTGCGTTTCAGTTAAGAGCGAGAAACGTGTGAGCTTCGTGTACAATATAGCATCGTTTGAGCTGAAAAGTGACTGCGTTTACCTGAAACGAAGTCTCGCTTGTAGGAAGACACAGAGCCTGGCATTTAACTCCGTTTCTGAAGGGAAACACACAGCACAGTTCTCATCCATGAAACACACTCTGCTTTAGAGCAAGAAGCACGCTCTTGCTTTCTAGAGTCTCTAATAAGGCGGGAAACGTGAGAGTGCTCAGAACAAAAGAACTGTGTTTCCTACACACACGGACCATATCTAGTTCAACTCTGCTTCTGAAACTGATACAAACCACAGGCCCTCTAACATCCAGTGCGTTTCAGTTAAGAGCGAGAAACGTGTGAGCTTCGTGTACAATATAGCTTCGTTTGAGCTGAAAAGTGACTGCGTTTACCTGAAACGAAGTCTCGCTTGTAGGAAGACACAGAGCCTGGCATTTAACTCCGTTTCTGAAGGGAAACACACAGCACAGTTCTCATCCATGAAACACACTCTGCTTTAGAGCAAGAAGCACGCTCTTGCTTTCTAGAGTCTCTAATAAGGCGGGAAACGTGAGAGTGCTCAGAACAAAAGAACTGTGTTTCCTACACACACGGACCATATCTAGTTCAACTCTGCTTCTGAAACTGATACAAACCACAGGCCCTCTAACATCCAGTGCGTTTCAGTTAAGAGCGAGAAACGTGTGAGCTTCGTGTACAATATAGCGTCGTTTGAGCTGAAAAGTGACTGCGTTTACCTGAAACGAAGTCTCGCTTGTAGGAAGACACAGAGCCTGGCGTTTAACTCCGTTTCTGAAGGGAAACACACAGCACAGTTCTCATCCATGAAACACACTCTGCTTTAGAGCAAGAAGCACGCTCTTGCTTTCTAGAGTCTCTAATAAGGCGGGAAACCTGAGAGTGCTCAGAACAAAAGAACTGTGTTTCCTACACACACGGACCATATCTAGTTCAACTCTGCTTCTGAAACTGATACAAACCACAGGCCCTCTAACATCCAGTGCGTTTCAGTTAAGAGCGAGAAACGTGTGAGCTTCGTGTACAATATAGCTTCGTTTGAGCTGAAAAGTGACTGCGTTTACCTGAAACGAAGTCTCGCTTGTAGGAAGACACAGAGCCTGGCGTTTAACTCCGTTTCTGAAGGGAAACACACAGCACAGTTCTCATCCATGAAACACACTCTGCTTTAGAGCAAGAAGCACGCTCTTGCTTTCTAGAGTCTCTAATAAGGCGGGAAACGTGAGAGTGCTCAGAACAAAAGAACTGTGTTTCCTACACACACGGACCATATCTAGTTCAACTCTGCTTCTGAAACTGATACAAACCACAGGCCCTCTAACATCCAGTGCGTTTCAGTTAAGAGCGAGAAACGTGTGAGCTTCGTGTACAATATAGCTTCGTTTGAGCTGAAAAGTGACTGCGTTTACCTGAAACGAAGTCTCGCTTGTAGGAAGACACAGAGCCTGGCATTTAACTCCGTTTCTGAAGGGAAACACACAGCACAGTTCTCATCCATGAAACACACTCTGCTTTAGAGCAAGAAGCACGCTCTTGCTTTCTAGAGTCTCTAATAAGGCGGGAAACGTGAGAGTGCTCAGAACAAAAGAACTGTGTTTCCTACACACACGGACCATATCTAGTTCAACTCTGCTTCTGAAACTGATACAAACCACAGGCCCTCTAACATCCAGTGCGTTTCAGTTAAGAGCGAGAAACGTGTGAGCTTCGTGTACAATATAGCTTCGTTTGAGCTGAAAAGTGACTGCGTTTACCTGAAACGAAGTCTCGCTTGTAGGAAGACACAGAGCCTGGCGTTTAACTCCGTTTCTGAAGGGAAACACACAGCACAGTTCTCATCCATGAAACACACTCTGCTTTAGAGCAAGAAGCACGCTCTTGCTTTCTAGAGTCTCTAATAAGGCGGGAAACGTGAGAGTGCTCAGAACAAAAGAACTGTGTTTCCTACACACACGGACCATATCTAGTTCAACTCTGCTTCTGAAACTGATACAAACCACAGGCCCTCTAACATCCAGTGCGTTTCAGTTAAGAGCGAGAAACGTGTGAGCTTCGTGTACAATATAGCTTCGTTTGAGCTGAAAAGTGACTGCGTTTACCTGAAACGAAGTCTCGCTTGTAGGAAGACACAGAGCCTGGCATTTAACTCCGTTTCTGAAGGGAAACACACAGCACAGTTCTCATCCATGAAACACACTCTGCTTTAGAGCAAGAAGCACGCTCTTGCTTTCTAGAGTCTCTAATAAGGCGGGAAACCTGAGAGTGCTCAGAACAAAAGAACTGTGTTTCCTGCACACCCGGACCATATCTAGTTCAACTCTGCTTCTGAAACTGATACAAACCACAGGCCCTCTAACATCCAGTGCGTTTCAGTTAAGAGCGAGAAACGTGTGAGCTTCGTGTACAATATAGCTTCGTTTGAGCTAAAAAGTGACTGCGTTTACCTGAAACGAAGTCTCGCTTGTAGGAAGACACAGAGCCTGGCATTTAACTCCGTTTCTGAAGGGAAACACACAGCACAGTTCTCATCCATGAAACACACTCTGCTTTAGAGCAAGAAGCACGCTCTTGCTTTCTAGAGTCTCTAATAAGGCCGGAAACCTGAGAGTGCTCAGAACATAAGAACTGTGTTTCCTACACACACGGACCATATCTAGTTCAACTCTGCTTCTGAAACTGATACAAACCACAGGCCCTCTAACATCCAGTGCGTTTCAGTTAAGAGCGAGAAAAGTGTGAGCTTCGTGTACAATATAGCTTCGTTTGAGCTGAAAAGTGACTGCGTTTACCTGAAACGAAGTCTCGCTTGTAGGAAGACACAGAGCCTGGCGTTTAACTCCGTTTCTGAAGGGAAACACACAGCACAGTTCTCATCCATGAAACACACTCTGCTTTAGAGCAAGAAGCACGCTCTTGCTTTCTAGAGTCTCTAATAAGGCGGGAAACGTGAGAGTGCTCAGAACAAAAGAACTGTGTTTCCTACACACACGGACCATATCTAGTTCAACTCTGCTTCTGAAACTGATACAAACCACAGGCCCTCTAACATCCAGTGCGTTTCAGTTAAGAGCGAGAAACGTGTGAGCTTCGTGTACAATATAGCTTCGTTTGAGCTGAAAAGTGACTGCGTTTACCTGAAACGAAGTCTCACTTGTAGGAAGACACAGAGCCTGGCATTTAACTCCGTTTCTGAAGGGAAACACACAGCACAGTTCTCATCCATGAAACACACTCTGCTTTAGAGCAAGAAGCACGCTCTTGCTTTCTAGAGTCTCTAATAAGGCGGGAAACGTGAGAGTGCTCAGAACAAAAGAACTGTGTTTCCTGCACACACGGACCATATCTAGTTCAACTCTGCTTCTGAAACTGATACAAACCACAGGCCCTCTAACATCCAGTGCGTTTCAGTTAAGACCGAGAAACGTGTGAGCTTCGTGTACAATATAGCTTCGTTTGAGCTGAAAAGTGACTGCGTTTACCTGAAACGAAGTCTCGCTTGTAGGAAGACACAGAGCCTGGCGTTTAACTCCGTTTCTGAAGGGAAACACACAGCACAGTTCTCATCCATGAAACACACTCTGCTTTAGAGCAAGAAGCACGCTCTTGCTTTCTAGAGTCTCTAATAAGGCGGGAAACGTGAGAGTGCTCAGAACAAAAGAACTGTGTTTCCTACACACACGGACCATATCTAGTTCAACTCTGCTTCTGAAACTGATACAAACCACAGGCCCTCTAACATCCAGTGCGTTTCAGTTAAGAGCGAGAAACGTGTGAGCTTCGTGTACAATATAGCTTCGTTTGAGCTGAAAAGTGACTGCGTTTACCTGAAACGAAGTCTCGCTTGTAGGAAGACACAGAGCCTGGCATTTAACTCCGTTTCTGAAGGGAAACACACAGCACAGTTCTCATCCATGAAACACACTCTGCTTTAGAGCAAGAAGCACGCTCTTGCTTTCTAGAGTCTCTAATAAGGCGGGAAACGTGAGAGTGCTCAGAACAAAAGAACTGTGTTTCCTGCACACACGGACCATATCTAGTTCAACTCTGCTTCTGAAACTGATACAAAACACAGGCCCTCTAACATCCAGTGCGTTTCAGTTAAGAGCGAGAAACGTGTGAGCTTCGTGTACAATATAGCTTCGTTTGAGCTAAAAAGTGACTGCGTTTACCTGAAACGAAGTCTCGCTTGTAGGAAGACACAGAGCCTGGCATTTAACTCCGTTTCTGAAGGGAAACACACAGCACAGTTCTCATCCATGAAACACACTCTGCTTTAGAGCAAGAAGAACGCTCTTGCTTTCTAGAGTCTCTAATAAGGCGGGAAACCTGAGAGTGCTCAGAACAAAAGAACTGTGTTTCCTACACACACGGACCATATCTAGTTCAACTCTGCTTCTGAAACTGATACAAACCACAGGCCCTCTAACATCCAGTGCGTTTCAGTTAAGAGTGAGAAACGTGTGAGCTTCGTGTACAATATAGCTTCGTTTGAGCTGAAAAGTGACTGCGTTTACCTGAAACGAAGTCTCGCTTGTAGGAAGACACTGAGCCTGGCGTTTAACTCCGTTTCTGAAGGGAAACACACAGCACAGTTCTCATCCATGAAACACACTCTGGTTTAGAGCAAGAAGCACGCTCTTGCTTTCTAGAGTCTCTAATAAGGCGGGAAACGTGAGAGTGCTCAGAACAAAAGAACTGTGTTTCCTACACACACGGACCATATCTAGTTCAACTCTGCTTCTGAAACTGATACAAACCACAGGCCCTCTAACATCCAGTGCGTTTCAGTTAAGAGCGAGAAACGTGTGAGCTTCGTGTACAATATAGCTTCGTTTGAGCTGAAAAGTGACTGCGTTTACCTGAAACGAAGTCTCGCTTGTAGGAAGACACAGAGCCTGGCATTTAACTCCGTTTCTGAAGGGAAACACACAGCACAGTTCTCATCCATGAAACACACTCTGCTTTAGAGCAAGAAGCACGCTCTTGCTTTCTAGAGTCTCTAATAAGGCGGGAAACGTGAGAGTGCTCAGAACAAAAGAACTGTGTTTCCTACACACACGGACCATATCTAGTTCAACTCTGCTTCTGAAACTGATACAAACCACAGGCCCTCTAACATCCAGTGCGTTTCAGTTAAGAGCGAGAAACGTGTGAGCTTCGTGTACAATATAGCTTCGTTTGAGCTGAAAAGTGACTGCGTTTACCTGAAACGAAGTCTCACTTGTAGGAAGACACAGAGCCTGGCATTTAACTCCGTTTCTGAAGGGAAACACACAGCACAGTTCTCATCCATGAAACACACTCTGCTTTAGAGCAAGAAGCACGCTCTTGCTTTCTAGAGTCTCTAATAAGGCGGGAAACGTGAGAGTGCTCAGAACAAAAGAACTGTGTTTCCTGCACACACGGACCATATCTAGTTCAACTCTGCTTCTGAAACTGATACAAACCACAGGCCCTCTAACATCCAGTGCGTTTCAGTTAAGAGCGAGAAACGTGTGAGCTTCGTGTACAATATAGCTTCGTTTGAGCTGAAAAGTGACTGCGTTTACCTGAAACGAAGTCTCGCTTGTAGGAAGACACAGAGCCTGGCGTTTAACTCCGTTTCTGAAGGGAAACACACAGCACAGTTCTCATCCATGAAACACACTCTGCTTTAGAGCAAGAAGCACGCTCTTGCTTTCTAGAGTCTCTAATAAGGCGGGAAACGTGAGAGTGCTCAGAACAAAAGAACTGTGTTTCCTACACACACGGACCATATCTAGTTCAACTCTGCTTCTGAAACTGATACAAACCACAGGCCCTCTAACATCCAGTGCGTTTCAGTTAAGAGCGAGAAACGTGTGAGCTTCGTGTACAATATAGCTTCGTTTGAGCTGAAAAGTCACTGCGTTTACCTGAAACGAAGTCTCACTTGTAGGAAGACACAGAGCCTGGCATTTAACTCCGTTTCTGAAGGGAAACACACAGCACAGTTCTCATCCATGAAACACACTCTGCTTTAGAGCAAGAAGCACGCTCTTGCTTCCTAGAGTCTCTAATAAGGCGGGAAACGTGAGAGTGCTCAGAACAAAAGAACTGTGTTTCCTGCACACACGGACCATATCTAGTTCAACTCTGCTTCTGAAACTGATACAAACCACAGGCCCTCTAACATCCAGTGCGTTTCAGTTAAGACCGAGAAACGTGTGAGCTTCGTGTACAATATAGCTTCGTTTGAGCTGAAAAGTGACTGCGTTTACCTGAAACGAAGTCTCGCTTGTAGGAAGACACAGAGCCTGGCGTTTAACTCCGTTTCTGAAGGGAAACACACAGCACAGTTCTCATCCATGAAACACACTCTGCTTTAGAGCAAGAAGCACGCTCTTGCTTTCTAGAGTCTCTAATAAGGCGGGAAACGTGAGAGTGCTCAGAACAAAAGAACTGTGTTTCCTACACACACGGACCATATCTAGTTCAACTCTGCTTCTGAAACTGATACAAACCACAGGCCCTCTAACATCCAGTGCGTTTCAGTTAAGAGCGAGAAACGTGTGAGCTTCGTGTACAATATAGCTTCGTTTGAGCTGAAAAGTGACTGCGTTTACCTGAAACGAAGTCTCGCTTGTAGGAAGACACAGAGCCTGGCATTTAACTCCGTTTCTGAAGGGAAACACACAGCACAGTTCTCATCCATGAAACACACTCTGCTTTAGAGCAAGAAGCACGCTCTTGCTTTCTAGAGTCTCTAATAAGGCGGGAAACGTGAGAGTGCTCAGAACAAAAGAACTGTGTTTCCTGCACACACGGACCATATCTAGTTCAACTCTGCTTCTGAAACTGATACAAACCACAGGCCCTCTAACATCCAGTGCGTTTCAGTTAAGAGCGAGAAACGTGTGAGCTTCGTGTACAATATAGCTTCGTTTGAGCTAAAAAGTGACTGCGTTTACCTGAAACGAAGTCTCGCTTGTAGGAAGACACAGAGCCTGGCATTTAACTCCGTTTCTGAAGGGAAACACACAGCACAGTTCTCATCCATGAAACACACTCTGCTTTAGAGCAAGAAGAACGCTCTTGCTTTCTAGAGTCTCTAATAAGGCGGGAAACGTGAGAGTGCTCAGAACAAAAGAACTGTGTTTCCTACACACACGGACCATATCTAGTTCAACTCTGCTTCTGAAACTGATACAAACCACAGGCCCTCTAACATCCAGTGCGTTTCAGTTAAGAGCGAGAAACGTGTGAGCTTCGTGTACAATATAGCTTCGTTTGAGCTGAAAAGTGACTGCGTTTACCTGAAACGAAGTCTCGCTTGTAGGAAGACACAGAGCCTGGCGTTTAACTCCGTTTCTGAAGGGAAACACACAGCACAGTTCTCATCCATGAAACACACTCTGCTTTAGAGCAAGAAGCACGCTCTTGCTTTCTAGAGTCTCTAATAAGGCGGGAAACGTGAGAGTGCTCAGAACAAAAGAACTGTGTTTCCTACACACACGGACCATATCTAGTTCAACTCTGCTTCTGAAACTGATACAAACCACAGGCCCTCTAACATCCAGTGCGTTTCAGTTAAGAGCGA
This sequence comes from Onychomys leucogaster, assembly GCA_949786385.1. Taxonomy (NCBI): domain Eukaryota; kingdom Metazoa; phylum Chordata; class Mammalia; order Rodentia; family Cricetidae; genus Onychomys; species Onychomys leucogaster. The sequence goes on from CATKUP010000547.1 coordinate 59,128, forward strand.
GAAACGTGTGAGCTTCTTGTACAATATAGCTTCGTTTGAGCTGAAAAGTGACTGCGTTTACCTGAAACGAAGTCTCGCTTGTAGGAAGACACAGAGCCTGGCATTTAACTCCGTTTCTGAAGGGAAACACACAGCACAGTTCTCATCCATGAAACACACTCTGCTTTAGAGCAAGAAGCACGCTCTTGCTTTCTAGAGTCTCTAATAAGGCGGGAAACGTGAGAGTGCTCAGAACAAAAGAACTGTGTTTCCTACACACACGGACCATATCTAGTTCAACTCTGCTTCTGAAACTGATACAAACCACAGGCCCTCTAACATCCAGTGCGTTTCAGTTAAGAGCGAGAAACGTGTGAGCTTCGTGTACAATATAGCTTTGTTTGAGCTGAAAAGTGACTGCGTTTACCTGAAACGAAGTCTCACTTGTAGGAAGACACAGAGCCTGGCATGTAACTCCGTTTCTGAAGGGAAACACACAGCACAGTTCTCATCCATGAAACACACTCTGCTTTAGAGCAAGAAGCACGCTCTTGCTTTCTAGAGTCTCTAATAAGGCGGGAAACGTGAGAGTGCTCAGAACAAAAGAACTGTGTTTCCTGCACACACGGACCATATCTAGTTCAACTCTGCTTCTGAAACTGATACAAACCACAGGCCCTCTAACATCCAGTGCGTTTCAGTTAAGAGCGAGAAACGTGTGAGCTTCATGTACAATATAGCTTCGTTTGAGCTGAAAAGTGACTGCGTTTACCTGAAACGAAGTCTCGCTTGTAGGAAGACACAGAGCCTGGCGTTTAACTCCGTTTCTGAAGGGAAACACACAGCACAGTTCTCATCCATGAAACACACTCTGCTTTAGAGCAAGAAGCACGCTCTTGCTTTCTAGAGTCTCTAATAAGGCGGGAAACGTGAGAGTGCTCAGAACAAAAGAACTGTGTTTCCTACACACACGGACCATATCTAGTTCAACTCTGCTTCTGAAACTGATACAAACCACAGGCCCTCTAACATCCAGTGCGTTTCAGTTAAGAGCGAGAAACGTGTGAGCTTCGTGTACAATATAGCTTCGTTTGAGCTAAAAAGTGACTGCGTTTACCTGAAACGAAGTCTCGCTTGTAGGAAGACACAGAGCCTGGCATTTAACTCCGTTTCTGAAGGGAAACACACAGCACAGTTCTCATCCATGAAACACACTCTGCTTTAGAGCAAGAAGAACGCTCTTGCTTTCTAGAGTCTCTAATAAGGCGGGAAACCTGAGAGTGCTCAGAACAAAAGAACTGTGTTTCCTACACACACGGACCATATCTAGTTCAACTCTGCTTCTGAAACTGATACAAACCACAGGCCCTCTAACATCCAGTGCGTTTCAGTTAAGAGCGAGAAACGTGTGAGCTTCGTGTACAATATAGCTTCGTTTGAGCTGAAAAGTGACTGCGTTTACCTGAAACGAAGTCTCGCTTGTAGGAAGACACAGAGCCTGGCGTTTAACTCCGTTTCTGAAGGGAAACACACAGCACAGTTCTCATCCATGAAACACACTCTGCTTTAGAGCAAGAAGCACGCTCTTGCTTTCTAGAGTCTCTAATAAGGCGGGAAACGTGAGAGTGCTCAGAACAAAAGAACTGTGTTTCCTACACACACGGACCATATCTAGTTCAACTCTGCTTCTGAAACTGATACAAACCACAGGCCCTCTAACATCCAGTGCGTTTCAGTTAAGAGCGAGAAACGTGTGAGCTTCGTGTACAATATAGCTTCGTTTGAGCTGAAAAGTGACTGCGTTTACCTGAAACGAAGTCTCGCTTGTAGGAAGACACAGAGCCTGGCATTTAACTCCGTTTCTGAAGGGAAACACACAGCACAGTTCTCATCCATGAAACACACTCTGCTTTAGAGCAAGAAGCACGCTCTTGCTTTCTAGAGTCTCTAATAAGGCGGGAAACGTGAGAGTGCTCAGAACAAAAGAACTGTGTTTCCTACACACACGGACCATATCTAGTTCAACTCTGCTTCTGAAACTGATACAAACCACAGGCCCTCTAACATCCAGTGCGTTTCAGTTAAGAGCGAGAAACGTGTGAGCTTCGTGTACAATATAGCTTTGTTTGAGCTGAAAAGTGACTGCGTTTACCTGAAACGAAGTCTCACTTGTAGGAAGACACAGAGCCTGGCATGTAACTCCGTTTCTGAAGGGAAACACACAGCACAGTTCTCATCCATGAAACACACTCTGCTTTAGAGCAAGAAGCACGCTCTTGCTTTCTAGAGTCTCTAATAAGGCGGGAAACGTGAGAGTGCTCAGAACAAAAGAACTGTGTTTCCTACACACACGGACCATATCTAGTTCAACTCTGCTTCTGAAACTGATACAAACCACAGGCCCTCTAACATCCAGTGCGTTTCAGTTAAGAGCGAGAAACGTGTGAGCTTCGTGTACAATATAGCTTCGTTTGAGCTGAAAAGTGACTGCGTTTACCTGAAACGAAGTCTCGCTTGTAGGAAGACACAGAGCCTGGCGTTTAACTCCGTTTCTGAAGGGAAACACACAGCACAGTTCTCATCCATGAAACACACTCTGCTTTAGAGCAAGAAGCACGCTCTTGCTTTCTAGAGTCTCTAATAAGGCGGGAAACGTGAGAGTGCTCAGAACAAAAGAACTGTGTTTCCTACACACACGGACCATATCTAGTTCAACTCTGCTTCTGAAACTGATACAAACCACAGGCCCTCTAACATCCAGTGCGTTTCAGTTAAGAGCGAGAAACGTGTGAGCTTCGTGTACAATATAGCTTCGTTTGAGCTGAAAAGTGACTGCGTTTACCTGAAACGAAGTCTCACTTGTAGGAAGACACAGAGCCTGGCATTTAACTCCGTTTCTGAAGGGAAACACACAGCACAGTTCTCATCCATGAAACACACTCTGCTTTAGAGCAAGAAGCACGCTCTTGCTTTCTAGAGTCTCTAATAAGGCGGGAAACGTGAGAGTGCTCAGAACAAAAGAACTGTGTTTCCTGCACACACGGACCATATCTAGTTCAACTCTGCTTCTGAAACTGATACAAACCACAGGCCCTCTAACATCCAGTGCGTTTCAGTTAAGAGCGAGAAACGTGTGAGCTTCGTGTACAATATAGCTTCGTTTGAGCTGAAAAGTGACTGCGTTTACCTGAAACGAAGTCTCGCTTGTAGGAAGACACAGAGCCTGGCGTTTAACTCCGTTTCTGAAGGGAAACACACAGCACAGTTCTCATCCATGAAACACACTCTGCTTTAGAGCAAGAAGCACGCTCTTGCTTTCTAGAGTCTCTAATAAGGCGGGAAACGTGAGAGTGCTCAGAACAAAAGAACTGTGTTTCCTACACACACGGACCATATCTAGTTCAACTCTGCTTCTGAAACTGATACAAACCACAGGCCCTCTAACATCCAGTGCGTTTCAGTTAAGAGCGAGAAACGTGTGAGCTTCGTGTACAATATAGCTTCGTTTGAGCTGAAAAGTGACTGCGTTTACCTGAAACGAAGTCTCGCTTGTAGGAAGACACAGAGCCTGGCATTTAACTCCGTTTCTGAAGGGAAACACACAGCACAGTTCTCATCCATGAAACACACTCTGCTTTAGAGCAAGAAGCACGCTCTTGCTTTCTAGAGTGTCTAATAAGGCGGGAAACGTGAGAGTGCTCAGAACAAAAGAACTGTGTTTCCTACACACACGGACCATATCTAGTTCAACTCTGCTTCTGAAACTGATACAAACCACAGGCCCTCTAACATCCAGTGCGTTTCAGTTAAGAGCGAGAAACGTGTGAGCTTCGTGTACAATATAGCTTCGTTTGAGCTGAAAAGTGACTGCGTTTACCTGAAACGAAGTCTCGCTTGTAGGAAGACACAGAGCCTGGCGTTTAACTCCGTTTCTGAAGGGAAACACACAGCACAGTTCTCATCCATGAAACACACTCTGCTTTACAGCAAGAAGCACGCTCTTGCTTTCTAGAGTCTCTAATAAGGCGGGAAACGTGAGAGTGCTCAGAACAAAAGAACTGTGTTTCCTACACACACGGACCATATCTAGTTCAACTCTGCTTCTGAAACTGATACAAACCACAGGCCCTCTAACATCCAGTGCGTTTCAGTTAAGAGCGAGAAACGTGTGAGCTTCGTGTACAATATAGCTTCGTTTGAGCTGAAAAGTGACTGCGTTTACCTGAAACGAAGTCTCGCTTGTAGGAAGACACAGAGCCTGGCATTTAACTCCGTTTCTGAAGGGAAACACACAGCACAGTTCTCATCCATGAAACACACTCTGCTTTAGAGCAAGAAGCACGCTCTTGCTTTCTAGAGTCTCTAATAAGGCGGGAAACGTGAGAGTGCTCAGAACAAAAGAACTGTGTTTCCTACACACACGGACCATATCTAGTTCAACTCTGCTTCTGAAACTGATACAAACCACAGGCCCTCTAACATCCAGTGCGTTTCAGTTAAGAGCGAGAAACGTGTGAGCTTCGTGTACAATATAGCTTCGTTTGAGCTGAAAAGTGACTGCGTTTACCTGAAACGAAGTCTCGCATGTAGGAAGACACAGAGCCTGGCGTTTAACTCCGTTTCTGAAGGGAAACACACAGCACAGTTCTCATCCATGAAACCCACTCTGCTTTAGAGCAAGAAGCACGCTCTTGCTTTCTAGAGTCTCTAATAAGGCGGGAAACGTGAGAGTGCTCAGAACAAAAGAACTGTGTTTCCTACACACACGGACCATATCTAGTTCAACTCTGCTTCTGAAACTGATACAAACCACAGGCCCTCTAACATCCAGTGCGTTTCAGTTAAGAGCGAGAAACGTGTGAGCTTCGTGTACAATATAGCTTCGTTTGAGCTGAAAAGTGACTGCGTTTACCTGAAACGAAGTCTCGCTTGTAGGAAGACACAGAGCCTGGCATTTAACTCCGTTTCTGAAGGGAAACACACAGCACAGTTCTCATCCATGAAACACACTCTGCTTTAGAGCAAGAAGCACGCTCTTGCTTTCTAGAGTCTCTAATAAGGCGGGAAACGTGAGAGTGCTCAGAACAAAAGAACTGTGTTTCCTACACACACGGACCATATCTAGTTCAACTCTGCTTCTGAAACTGATACAAACCACAGGCCCTCTAACATCCAGTGCGTTTCAGTTAAGAGCGAGAAACGTGTGAGCTTCGTGTACAATATAGCTTCGTTTGAGCTGAAAAGTGACTGCGTTTACCTGAAACGAAGTCTCGCATGTAGGAAGACACAGAGCCTGGCGTTTAACTCCGTTTCTGAAGGGAAACACACAGCACAGTTCTCATCCATGAAACCCACTCTGCTTTAGAGCAAGAAGCACGCTCTTGCTTTCTAGAGTCTCTAATAAGGCGGGAAACGTGAGAGTGCTCAGAACAAAAGAACTGTGTTTCCTACACACACGGACCATATCTAGTTCAACTCTGCTTCTGAAACTGATACAAACCACAGGCCCTCTAACATCCAGTGCGTTTCAGTTAAGAGCGAGAAACGTGTGAGCTTCGTGTACAATATAGCTTCGTTTGAGCTGAAAAGTGCCTGCGTTTACCTGAAACGAAGTCTCGCTTGTAGGAAGACACAGAGCCTGGCATTTAACTCCGTTTCTGAAGGGAAACACACAGCACAGTTCTCATCCATGAAACACACTCTGCTTTAGAGCAAGAAGCACGCTCTTGCTTTCTAGAGTCTCTAATAAGGCGGGAAACGTGAGAGTGCTCAGAACAAAAGAACTGTGTTTCCTACACACACGGACCATATCTAGTTCAACTCTGCTTCTGAAACTGATACAAACCACAGGCCCTCTAACATCCAGTGCGTTTCAGTTAAGAGCGAGAAACGTGTGAGCTTCGTGTACAATATAGCTTCGTTTGAGCTGAAAAGTGACTGCGTTTACCTGAAACGAAGTCTCGCTTGTAGGAAGACACAGAGCCTGGCGTTTAACTCCGTTTCTGAAGGGAAACACACAGCACAGTTCTCATCCATGAAACACACTCTGCTTTAGAGCGAGAAGCATGCTCTTGCTTTCTAGAGTCTCTAATAAGGCGGGAAACGTGAGAGTGCTCAGAACAAAAGAACTGTGTTTCCTACACACACGGACCATATCTAGTTCAACTCTGCTTCTGAAACTGATACAAACCACAGGCCCTCTAACATCCAGTGCGTTTCAGTTAAGAGCGAGAAACGTGTGAGCTTCGTGTACAATATAGCTTCGTTTGAGCTGAAAAGTGACTGCGTTTACCTGAAACGAAGTCTCGCTTGTAGGAAGACACAGAGCCTGGCGTTTAACTCCGTTTCTGAAGGGAAACACACAGCACAGTTCTCATCCATGAAACACACTCTGCTTTAGAGCAAGAAGCACGCTCTTGCTTTCTAGAGTCTCTAATAAGGCGGGAAACGTGAGAGTGCTCAGAACAAAAGAACTGTGTTTCCTACACACACGGACCATATCTAGTTCAACTCTGCTTCTGAAACTGATACAAACCACAGGCCCTCTAACATCCAGTGCGTTTCAGTTAAGAGCGAGAAACGTGTGAGCTTCGTGTACAATATAGCTTCGTTTGAGCTGAAAAGTGACTGCGTTTACCTGAAACGAAGTCTCGCTTGTAGGAAGACACAGAGCCTGGCATTTAACTCCGTTTCTGAAGGGAAACACACAGCACAGTTCTCATCCATGAAACACACTCTGCTTTAGAGCAAGAAGCACGCTCTTGCTTTCTAGAGTGTCTAATAAGGCGGGAAACGTGAGAGTGCTCAGAACAAAAGAACTGTGTTTCCTACACACACGGACCATATCTAGTTCAACTCTGCTTCTGAAACTGATACAAACCACAGGCCCTCTAACATCCAGTGCGTTTCAGTTAAGAGCGAGAAACGTGTGAGCTTCGTGTACAATATAGCTTCGTTTGAGCTGAAAAGTGACTGCGTTTACCTGAAACGAAGTCTCGCTTGTAGGAAGACACAGAGCCTGGCGTTTAACTCCGTTTCTGAAGGGAAACACACAGCACAGTTCTCATCCATGAAACACACTCTGCTTTAGAGCAAGAAGCACGCTCTTGCTTTCTAGAGTCTCTAATAAGGCGGGAAACGTGAGAGTGCTCAGAACAAAAGAACTGTGTTTCCTACACACACGGACCATATCTAGTTCAACTCTGCTTCTGAAACTGATACAAACCACAGGCCCTCTAACATCCAGTGCGTTTCAGTTAAGAGCGAGAAACGTGTGAGCTTCGTGTACAATATAGCTTCGTTTGAGCTGAAAAGTGACTGCGTTTACCTGAAACGAAGTCTCGCTTGTAGGAAGACACGGAGCCTGGCATTTAACTCCGTTTCTGAAGGGAAACACACAGCACAGTTCTCATCCATGAAACACACTCTGCTTTAGAGCAAGAAGCACGCTCTTGCTTTCTAGAGTCTCTAATAAGGCGGGAAACGTGAGAGTGCTCAGAACAAAAGAACTGTGTTTCCTACACACACGGACCATATCTAGTTCAACTCTGCTTCTGAAACTGATACAAACCACAGGCCCTCTAACATCCAGTGCGTTTCAGTTAAGAGCGAGAAACGTGTGAGCTTCGTGTACAATATAGCTTCGTTTGAGCTGAAAAGTGACTGCGTTTACCTGAAACGAAGTCTCGCTTGTAGGAAGACACAGAGCCTGGCATTTAACTCCGTTTCTGAAGGGAAACACACAGCACAGTTCTCATCCATGAAACACACTCTGCTTTAGAGCAAGAAGCACGCTCTTGCTTTCTAGAGTCTCTAATAAGGCGGGAAACGTGAGAGTGCTCAGAACAAAAGAACTGTGTTTCCTACACACACAGACCATATCTAGTTCAACTCTGCTTCTGAAACTGATACAAACCACAGGCCCTCTAACATCCAGTGCGTTTCAGTTAAGAGCAAGAAACGTGTGAGCTTCGTGTACAATATAGCTTCGTTTGAGCTGAAAAGTGACTGCGTTTACCTGAAACGAAGTCTCGCTTGTAGGAAGACACAGAGCCTGGCATTTAACTCCGTTTCTGAAGGGAAACACACAGCACAGTTCTCATCCATGAAACACACTCTGCTTTAGAGCAAGAAGCATGCTCTTGCTTTCTAGAGTCTATAATAAGGCGGGAAACGTGAGAGTGCTCAGAACAAAAGAACTGTGTTTCCTACACACACGGACCATATCTAGTTCAACTCTGCTTCTGAAACTGATACAAACCACAGGCCCTCTAACATCCAGTCCGTTTCAGTTAAGAGCGAGAAACGTGTGAGCTTCGTGTACAATATAGCTTCGTTTGAGCTGAAAAGTGACTGCGTTTACCTGAAACGAAGTCTCGCTTGTAGGAAGACACAGAGCCTGGCATTTAACTCCGTTTCTGAAGGGGAACACACAGCACAGTTCTCATCCATGAAACACACTCTGCTTTAGAGCAAGAAGCACGCTCTTGCTTTCTAGAGTCTCTAATAAGGCGGGAAACGTGAGAGTGCTCAGAACAAAAGAACTGTGTTTCCTACACACACGGACCATATCTAGTTCAACTCTGCTTCTGAAACTGATACAAACCACAGGCCCTCTAACATCCAGTGCGTTTCAGTTAAGAGCGAGAAACGTGTGAGCTTCGTGTACAATATAGCTTCGTTTGAGCTGAAAAGTGACTGCGTTTACCTGAAACGAAGTCTCGCTTGTAGGAAGACACAGAGCCTGGCATTTAACTCCGTTTCTGAAGGGAAACACACAGCACAGTTCTCATCCATGAAACACACTCTGCTTTAGAGCAAGAAGCACGCTCTTGCTTTCTAGAGTCTCTAATAAGGCGGGAAACGTGAGAGTGCTCAGAACAAAAGAACTGTGTTTCCTACACACACGGACCATATCTAGTTCAACTCTGCTTCTGAAACTGATACAAACCACAGGCCCTCTAACATCCAGTGCGTTTCAGTTAAGAGCGAGAAACGTGTGAGCTTCGTGTACAATATAGTTTCGTTTGAGCTGAAAAGTGACTGCGTTTACCTGAAACGAAGTCTCGCTTGTAGGAAGACACAGAGCCTGGCATTTAACTCCGTTTCTGAAGGGAAACACACAGCACAGTTCTCATCCATGAAACACACTCTGCTTTAGAGCAAGAAGCACGCTCTTGCTTTCTAGAGTCTCTAATAAGGCGGGAAACGTGAGAGTGCTCAGAACAAAAGAACTGTGTTTCCTGCACACACGGACCATATCTAGTTCAACTCTGCTTCTGAAACTGATACAAACCACAGGCCCTCTAACATCCAGTGCGTTTCAGTTAAGAGCGAGAAACGTGTGAGCTTCGTGTACAATATAGCTTCGTTTGAGCTGAAAAGTGACTGCGTTTACCTGAAACGAAGTCTCGCTTGTAGGAAGACACAGAGCCTGGCATTTAACTCCGTTTCTGATGGGGAACACACAGCACAGTTCTCATCCATGAAACACACTCTGCTTTAGAGCGAGAAGCACGCTCTTGCTTTCTAGAGTCTCTAATAAGGCGGGAAACGTGAGAGTGCTCAGAACAAAAGAACTGTGTTTCCTGCACACACGGACCATATCTAGTTCAACTCTGCTTCTGAAACTGATACAAACCACAGGCCCTCTAACATCCAGTGCGTTTCAGTTAAGAGCGAGAAACGTGTGAGCTTCGTGTACAATATAGCTTCGTTTGAGCTGAAAAGTGACTGCGTTTACCTGAAACGAAGTCTCGCTTGTAGGAAGACACAGAGCCTGGCGTTTAACTCCGTTTCTGAAGGGAAACACACAGCACAGTTCTCATCCATGAAACACACTCTGCTTTAGAGCAAGAAGCACGCTCTTGCTTTCTAGAGTCTCTAATAAGGCGGGAAACGTGAGAGTGCTCGGAACAAAAGAACTGTGTTTCCTACACACACGGACCATATCTAGTTCAACTCTGCTTCTGAAACTGATACAAACCACAGGCCCTCTAACATCCAGTGCGTTTCAGTTAAGAGCGAGAAACGTGTGAGCTTCGTGTACAATATAGCTTCGTTTGAGCTGAAAAGTGACTGCGTTTACCTGAAACGAAGTCTCGCTTGTAGGAAGACACAGAGCCTGGCGTTTAACTCCGTTTCTGAAGGGAAACACACAGCACAGTTCTCATCCATGAAACACACTCTGCTTTAGAGCAAGAAGCACGCTCTTGCTTTCTAGAGTCTCTAATAAGGCGGGAAACGTGAGAGTGCTCAGAACAAAAGAACTGTGTTTCCTACACACACGGACCATATCTAGTTCAACTCTGCTTCTGAAACTGATACAAACCACAGGCCCTCTAACATCCAGTGCGTTTCAGTTAAGAGCGAGAAACGTGTGAGCTTCGTGTACAATATAGCTTCGTTTGAACTGAAAAGTGACTGCGTTTACCTGAAACGAAGTCTCACTTGTAGGAAGACACAGAGCCTGGCATTTAACTCCATTTCTGAAGGGAAACACACAGCACAGTTCTCATCCATGAAACACACTCTGCTTTAGAGCAAGAAGCACGCTCTTGCTTTCTAGAGTCTCTAATAAGGCGGGAAACGTGAGAGTGCTCAGAACAAAAGAACTGTGTTTCCTGCACACACGGACCATATCTAGTTCAACTCTGCTTCTGAAACTGATACAAACCACAGGCCCTCTAACATCCAGTGCGTTTCAGTTAAGAGCGAGAAACGTGTGAGCTTCGTGTACAATATAGCTTCGTTTGAGCTGAAAAGTGACTGCGTTTACCTGAAACGAAGTCTCGCTTGTAGGAAGACACAGAGCCTGGCGTTTAACTCCGTTTCTGAAGGGAAACACACAGCACAGTTCTCATCCATGAAACACACTCTGCTTTAGAGCAAGAAGCACGCTCTTGCTTTCTAGAGTGTCTAATAAGGCGGGAAACGTGAGAGTGCTCAGAACAAAAGAACTGTGTTTCCTACACACACGGACCATATCTAGTTCAACTCTGCTTCTGAAACTGATACAAACCACAGGCCCTCTAACATCCAGTGCGTTTCAGTTAAGAGCGAGAAACGTGTGAGCTTCGTGTACAATATAGCTTCGTTTGAGCTGAAAAGTGACTGCGTTTACCTGAAACGAAGTCTCGCTTGTAGGAAGACACAGAGCCTGGCGTTTAACTCCGTTTCTGAAGGGAAACACACAGCACAGTTCTCATCCATGAAACACACTCTGCTTTAGAGCAAGAAGCACGCTCTTGCTTTCTAGAGTCTCTAATAAGGCGGGAAACGTGAGAGTGCTCAGAACAAAAGAACTGTGTTTCCTACACACACGGACCATATCTAGTTCAACTCTGCTTCTGAAACTGATACAAACCACAGGCCCTCTAACATCCAGTGCGTTTCAGTTAAGAGCGAGAAACGTGTGAGCTTCGTGTACAATATAGCTTCGTTTGAGCTGAAAAGTGACTGCGTTTACCTGAAACGAAGTCTCGCTTGTAGGAAGACACGGAGCCTGGCATTTAACTCCGTTTCTGAAGGGAAACACACAGCCCAGTTCTCATCCATGAAACACACTCTGCTTTAGAGCAAGAAGCACGCTCTTGCTTTCTAGAGTCTCTAATAAGGCGGGAAACGTGAGAGTGCTCAGAACAAAAGAACTGTGTTTCCTACAACCACGGACCATATCTAGTTCAACTCTGCTTCTGAAACTGATACAAACCACAGGCCCTCTAACATCCAGTGCGTTTCAGTTAAGAGCGAGAAACGTGTGAGCTTCGTGTACAATATAGCTTCGTTTGAGCTGAAAAGTGACTGCGTTTACCTGAAACGAAGTCTCGCTTGTAGGAAGACACAGAGCCTGGCGTTTAACTCTGTTTCTGAAGGGAAACACACAGCACAGTTCTCATCCATGAAACACACTCTGCTTTAGAGCAAGAAGCACGCTCTTGCTTTCTAGAGTCTCTAATAAGGCGGGAAACGTGAGAGTGCTCAGAACAAAAGAACTGTGTTTCCTACACACACAGACCATATCTAGTTCAACTCTGCTTCTGAAACTGATACAAACCACAGGCCCTCTAACATCCAGTGCGTTTCAGTTAAGAGCAAGAAACGTGTGAGCTTCGTGTACAATATAGCTTCGTTTGAGCTGAAAAGTGACTGCGTTTACCTGAAACGAAGTCTCGCTTGTAGGAAGACACAGAGCCTGGCATTTAACTCCGTTTCTGAAGGGGAACACACAGCACAGTTCTCATCCATGAAACACACTCTGCTTTAGAGCAAGAAGCACGCTCTTGCTTTCTAGAGTCTCTTATAAGGCGGGAAACGTGAGAGTGCTCAGAACAAAAGAACTGTGTTTCCTACACACACGGACCATATCTAGTTCAACTCTGCTTCTGAAACTGATACAAACCACAGGCCCTCTAACATCCAGTGCGTTTCAGTTAAGAGCGAGAAACGTGTGAGCTTCGTGTACAATATAGCTTCGTTTGAGCTGAAAAGTGACTGCGTTTACCTGAAACGAAGTCTCGCTTGTAGGAAGACACAGAGCCTGGCATTTAACTCCGTTTCTGAAGGGAAACACACAGCACAGTTCTCATCCATGAAACACACTCTGCTTTAGAGCAAGAAGCACGCTCTTGCTTTCTAGAGTCTCTAATAAGGCGGGAAACGTGAGAGTGCTCAGAACAAAAGAACTGTGTTTCCTGCACACACGGACCATATCTAGTTCAACTCTGCTTCTGAAACTGATACAAACCACAGGCCCTCTAACATCCAGTGCGTTTCAGTTAAGAGCGAGAAACGTGTGAGCTTCGTGTACAATATAGCTTCGTTTGAGCTGAAAAGTGACTGCGTTTACCTGAAACGAAGTCTCGCTTGTAGGAAGACACAGAGCCTGGCATTTAACTCCGTTTCTGATGGGGAACACACAGCACAGTTCTCATCCATGAAACACACTCTGCTTTAGAGCGAGAAGCACGCTCTTGCTTTCTAGAGTCTCTAATAAGGCGGGAAACGTGAGAGTGCTCAGAACAAAAGAACTGTGTTTCCTGCACACACGGACCATATCTAGTTCAACTCTGCTTCTGAAACTGATACAAACCACAGGCCCTCTAACATCCAGTGCGTTTCAGTTAAGAGCGAGAAACGTGTGAGCTTCGTGTACAATATAGCTTCGTTTGAGCTGAAAAGTGACTGCGTTTACCTGAAACGAAGTCTCGCTTGTAGGAAGACACAGAGCCTGGCGTTTAACTCCGTTTCTGAAGGGAAACACACAGCACAGTTCTCATCCATGAAACACACTCTGCTTTAGAGCAAGAAGCACGCTCTTGCTTTCTAGAGTCTCTAATAAGGCGGGAAACGTGAGAGTGCTCAGAACAAAAGAACTGTGTTTCCTACACACACGGACCATATCTAGTTCAACTCTGCTTCTGAAACTGATACAAACCACAGGCCCTCTAACATCCAGTGCGTTTCAGTTAAGAGCGAGAAACGTGTGAGCTTCGTGTACAATATAGCTTCGTTTGAGCTGAAAAGTGACTGCGTTTACCTGAAACGAAGTCTCGCTTGTAGGAAGACACAGAGCCTGGCGTTTAACTCCGTTTCTGAAGGGAAACACACAGCACAGTTCTCATCCATGAAACACACTCTGCTTTAGAGCAAGAAGCACGCTCTTGCTTTCTAGAGTCTCTAATAAGGCGGGAAACGTGAGAGTGCTCAGAACAAAAGAACTGTGTTTCCTACACACACGGACCATATCTAGTTCAACTCTGCTTCTGAAACTGATACAAACCACAGGCCCTCTAACATCCAGTGCGTTTCAGTTAAGAGCGAGAAACGTGTGAGCTTCGTGTACAATATAGCTTCGTTTGAACTGAAAAGTGACTGCGTTTACCTGAAACGAAGTCTCACTTGTAGGAAGACACAGAGCCTGGCATTTAACTCCATTTCTGAAGGGAAACACACAGCACAGTTCTCATCCATGAAACACACTCTGCTTTAGAGCAAGAAGCACGCTCTTGCTTTCTAGAGTCTCTAATAAGGCGGGAAACGTGAGAGTGCTCAGAACAAAAGAACTGTGTTTCCTGCACACACGGACCATATCTAGTTCAACTCTGCTTCTGAAACTGATACAAACCACAGGCCCTCTAACATCCAGTGCGTTTCAGTTAAGAGCGAGAAACGTGTGAGCTTCGTGTACAATATAGCTTCGTTTGAGCTGAAAAGTGACTGCGTTTACCTGAAACGAAGTCTCGCTTGTAGGAAGACACAGAGCCTGGCGTTTAACTCCGTTTCTGAAGGGAAACACACAGCACAGTTCTCATCCATGAAACACACTCTGCTTTAGAGCAAGAAGCACGCTCTTGCTTTCTAGAGTGTCTAATAAGGCGGGAAACGTGAGAGTGCTCAGAACAAAAGAACTGTGTTTCCTACACACACGGACCATATCTAGTTCAACTCTGCTTCTGAAACTGATACAAACCACAGGCCCTCTAACATCCAGTGCGTTTCAGTTAAGAGCGAGAAACGTGTGAGCTTCGTGTACAATATAGCTTCGTTTGAGCTGAAAAGTGACTGCGTTTACCTGAAACGAAGTCTCGCTTGTAGGAAGACACAGAGCCTGGCGTTTAACTCCGTTTCTGAAGGGAAACACACAGCACAGTTCTCATCCATGAAACACACTCTGCTTTAGAGCAAGAAGCACGCTCTTGCTTTCTAGAGTCTCTAATAAGGCGGGAAACGTGAGAGTGCTCAGAACAAAAGAACTGTGTTTCCTACACACACGGACCATATCTAGTTCAACTCTGCTTCTGAAACTGATACAAACCACAGGCCCTCTAACATCCAGTGCGTTTCAGTTAAGAGCGAGAAACGTGTGAGCTTCGTGTACAATATAGCTTCGTTAGAGCTGAAAAGTGACTGCGTTTACCTGAAACGAAGTCTCGCTTGTAGGAAGACACGGAGCCTGGCATTTAACTCCGTTTCTGAAGGGAAACACACAGCCCAGTTCTCATCCATGAAACACACTCTGCTTTAGAGCAAGAAGCACGCTCTTGCTTTCTAGAGTCTCTAATAAGGCGGGAAACGTGAGAGTGCTCAGAACAAAAGAACTGTGTTTCCTACAACCACGGACCATATCTAGTTCAACTCTGCTTCTGAAACTGATACAAACCACAGGCCCTCTAACATCCAGTGCGTTTCAGTTAAGAGCGAGAAACGTGTGAGCTTCGTGTACAATATAGCTTCGTTTGAGCTGAAAAGTGACTGCGTTTACCTGAAACGAAGTCTCGCTTGTAGGAAGACACAGAGCCTGGCGTTTAACTCTGTTTCTGAAGGGAAACACACAGCACAGTTCTCATCCATGAAACACACTCTGCTTTAGAGCAAGAAGCACGCTCTTGCTTTCTAGAGTCTCTAATAAGGCGGGAAACGTGAGAGTGCTCAGAACAAAAGAACTGTGTTTCCTACACACACAGACCATATCTAGTTCAACTCTGCTTCTGAAACTGATACAAACCACAGGCCCTCTAACATCCAGTGCGTTTCAGTTAAGAGCAAGAAACGTGTGAGCTTCGTGTACAATATAGCTTCGTTTGAGCTGAAAAGTGACTGCGTTTACCTGAAACGAAGTCTCGCTTGTAGGAAGACACAGAGCCTGGCATTTAACTCCGTTTCTGAAGGGGAACACACAGCACAGTTCTCATCCATGAAACACACTCTGCTTTAGAGCAAGAAGCACGCTCTTGCTTTCTAGAGTCTCTTATAAGGCGGGAAACGTGAGAGTGCTCAGAACAAAAGAACTGTGTTTCCTACACACACGGACCATATCTAGTTCAACTCTGCTTCTGAAACTGATACAAACCACAGGCCCTCTAACATCCAGTGCGTTTCAGTTAAGAGCGAGAAACGTGTGAGCTTCGTGTACAATATAGCTTCGTTTGAGCTGAAAAGTGACTGCGTTTACCTGAAACGAAGTCTCGCTTGTAGGAAGACACAGAGCCTGGCATTTAACTCCGTTTCTGAAGGGAAACACACAGCACAGTTCTCATCCATGAAACACACTCTGCTTTAGAGCAAGAAGCACGCTCTTGCTTTCTAGAGTCTCTAATAAGGCGGGAAACGTGAGAGTGCTCAGAACAAAAGAACTGTGTTTCCTACACACACGGACCATATCTAGTTCAACTCTGCTTCTGAAACTGATACAAACCACAGGCCCTCTAACATCCAGTGCGTTTCAGTTAAGAGCGAGAAACGTGTGAGCTTCGTGTACAATATAGTTTCGTTTGAGCTGAAAAGTGACTGCGTTTACCTGAAACGAAGTCTCGCTTGTAGGAAGACACAGAGCCTGGCATTTAACTCCGTTTCTGAAGGGAAACTCACAGCACAGTTCTCATCCATGAAACACACTCTGCTTTAGAGCAAGAAGCACGCTCTTGCTTTCTAGAGTCTCTAATAAGGCGGGAAACGTGAGAGTGCTCAGAACAAAAGAACTGTGTTTCCTGCACACACGGACCATATCTAGTTCAACTCTGCTTCTGAAACTGATACAAACCACAGGCCCTCTAACATCCAGTGCGTTTCAGTTAAGAGCGAGAAACGTGTGAGCTTCGTGTACAATATAGCTTCGTTTGAGCTGAAAAGTGACTGCGTTTACCTGAAACGAAGTCTCGCTTGTAGGAAGACACAGAGCCTGGCATTTAACTCCGTTTCTGAAGGGAAACACACAGCACAGTTCTCATCCATGAAACACACTCTGCTTTAGAGCAAGAAGCACGCTCTTGCTTTCTAGAGTGTCTAATAAGGCGGGAAACGTGAGAGTGCTCAGAACAAAAGAACTGTGTTTCCTACACACACGGACCATATCTAGTTCAACTCTGCTTCTGAAACTGATACAAACCACAGGCCCTCTAACATCCAGTGCGTTTCAGTTAAGAGCGAGAAACGTGTGAGCTTCATGTACAATATAGCTTCGTTTGAGCTGAAAAGTGACTGCGTTTACCTGAAACGAAGTCTCGCTTGTAGGAAGACACAGAGCCTGGCATTTAACTCCGTTTCTGAAGGGAAACACACAGCACAGTTCTCATCCATGAAACACACTCTGCTTTAGAGCAAGAAGCACGCTCTTGCTTTCTAGAGTGTCTAATAAGGCGGGAAACGTGAGAGTGCTCAGAACAAAAGAACTGTGTTTCCTACACACACGGACCATATCTAGTTCAACTCTGCTTCTGAAACTGATACAAACCACAGGCCCTCTAACATCCAGTGCGTTTCAGTTAAGAGCGAGAAACGTGTGAGCTTCGTGTACAATATAGCTTCGTTTGAGCTGAAAAGTGACTGCGTTTACCTGAAACGAAGTCTCGCTTGTAGGAAGACACAGAGCCTGGCATTTAACTCCGTTTCTGAAGGCAAACACACAGCACAATTCTCATCCATGAAACACACTCTGCTTTAGAGCAAGAAGCACGCTCTTGCTTTCTAGAGTCTCTAATAAGGCGGGAAACGTGAGAGTGCTCAGAACAAAAGAACTGTGTTTCCTACACACACGGACCATATCTAGTTCAACTCTGCTTCTGAAACTGATACAAACCACAGGCCCTCTAACATCCAGTGCGTTTCAGTTAAGAGCGAGAAACGTGTGAGCTTCGTGTACAATATAGCGTCGTTTGAGCTGAAGAGTGACTGCGTTTACCTGAAACGAAGTCTCGCTTGTAGGAAGACACAGAGCCTGGCGTTTAACTCCGTTTCTGAAGGGAAACACACAGCACAGTTCTCATCCATGAAACACACTCTGCTTTAGAGCAAGAAGCACGCTCTTGCTTTCTAGAGTCTCTAATAAGGCGGGAAACGTGAGAGTGCTCAGAACAAAAGAACTGTGTTTCCTACACACACGGACCATATCTAGTTCAACTCTGCTTCTGAAACTGATACAAACCACAGGCCCTCTAACATCCAGTGCGTTTCAGTTAAGAGCGAGAAACGTGTGAGCTTCGTGTACAATATAGCTTCGTTTGAGCTGAAAAGTGACTGCGTTTACCTGAAACGAAGTCTCGCTTGTAGGAAGACACAGAGCCTGGCATTTAACTCCGTTTCTGAAGGGGAACACACAGCACAGTTCTCATCCATGAAACACACTCTGCTTTAGAGCAAGAAGCACGCTCTTGCTTTCTAGAGTCTCTAATAAGGCGGGAAACGTGAGAGTGCTCAGAACAAAAGAACTGTGTTTCCTACACACACGGACCATATCTAGTTCAACTCTGCTTCTGAAACTGTTACAAACCACAGGCCCTCTAACATCCAGTGCGTTTTAGTTAAGAGCGAGAAACGTGTGAGCTTCGTGTACAATATAGCTTCGTTTGAGCTGAAAAGTGACTGCGTTTACCTGAAACGAAGTCTCGCTTGTAGGAAGACACAGAGCCTGGCATTTAACTCCGTTTCTGAAGGGAAACACACAGCACAGTTCTCATCCATGAAACACACTCTGCTTTAGAGCAAGAAGCACGCTCTTGCTTTCTAGAGTCTCTAATAAGGCGGGAAACGTGAGAGTGCTCAGAACAAAAGAACTGTGTTTCCTACACACACGGACCATATCTAGTTCAACTCTGCTTCTGAAACTGATACAAACCACAGGCCCTCTAACATCCAGTGCGTTTCAGTTAAGAGCGAGAAACGTGTGAGCTTCGTGTACAATATAGCTTTGTTTGAGCTGAAAAGTGACTGCGTTTACCTGAAACGAAGTCTCGCTTGTAGGAAGACACAGAGCCTGGCATTTAACTCCGTTTCTGAAGGGAAACACACAGCACAGTTCTCATGCATGAAACACACTCTTCTTTAGAGCAAGAAGCACGCTCTTGCTTTCTAGAGTCTCTAATAAGGCGGGAAACGTGAGAGTGCTCAGAACAAAAGAACTGTGTTTCCTGCACACACGGACCATATCTAGTTCAACTCTGCTTCTGAAACTGATACAAACCACCGGCCCTCTAACATCCAGTGCGTTTCAGTTAAGAGCGAGAAACGTGTGAGCTTCGTGTACAATATAGCTTCGTTTGAGCTGAAAAGTGACTGCGTTTACCTGAAACGAAGTCTCGCTTGTAGGAAGACACAGAGCCTGGCGTTTAACTCCGTTTCTGAAGGGAAACACACAGCACAGTCCTCATCCATGAAACACACTCTGCTTTAGAGCAAGAAGCACGCTCTTGCTTTCTAGAGTCTCTAATAAGGCGGGAAACGTGAGAGTGCTCAGAACAAAAGAACTGTGTTTCCTACACACACGGACCATATCTAGTTCAACTCTGCTTCTGAAACTGATACAAACCACAGGCCCTCTAACATCCAGTGCGTTTCAGTTAAGAGCGAGAAACGTGTGAGCTTCGTGTACAATATAGCTTCGTTTGAGCTGAAAAGTGACTGCGTTTACCTGAAATGAAGTCTCGCATGTAGGAAGACACAGAGCCTGGCGTTTAACTCCGTTTTTGAAGGGAAACACACAGCACAGTCCTCATCCATGAAACACACTCTGCTTTAGAGCAAGAAGCACGCTCTTGCTTTCTAGAGTCTCTAATAAGGCGGGAAACGTGAGAGTGCTCAGAACAAAAGAACTGTGTTTCCTACACACACGGACCATATCTAGTTCAACTCTGCTTCTGAAACTGATACAAACCACAGGCCCTCTAACATCCAGTGCGTTTCAGTTAAGAGCGAGAAACGTGTGAGCTTCGTGTACAATATAGCTTCGTTTGAGCTGAAAAGTGACTGCGTTTACCTGAAACGAAGTCTCGCTTGTAGGAAGACACAGAGCCTGGCGTTTAACTCCGTTTCTGAAGGGAAACACACAGCACAGTTCTCATCCATGAAACACACTCTGATTTAGAGCAAGAAGCACGCTCTTGCTTTCTAGAGTCTCTAATAAGGCGGGAAACGTGAGAGTGCTCAGAACAAAAGAACTGTGTTTCCTACACACACGGACCATATCTAGTTCAACTCTGCTTCTGAAACTGATACAAACCACAGGCCCTCTAACATCCAGTGCGTTTCAGTTAAGAGCGAGAAACGTGTGAGCTTCGTGTACAATATAGCTTCGTTTGAGCTGAAAAGTGACTGCGTTTACCTGAAACGAAGTCTCGCTTGTAGGAAGACACAGAGCCTGGCATTTAACTCCGTTTCTGAAGGGAAACACACAGCACAGTTCTCATCCATGAAACACACTCTGCTTTAGAGCAAGAAGCACGCTCTTGCCTTCTAGAGTCTCTAATAAGGCGGGAAACGTGAGAGTGCTCAGAACAAAAGAACTGTGTTTCCTACACACACGGACCATATCTAGTTCAACTCTGCTTCTGAAACTGATACAAACCACAGGCCCTCTAACATCCAGTGCGTTTCAGTTAAGAGCGAGAAACGTGTGAGCTTCGTGTACAATATAGCTTCGTTTGAGCTGAAAAGTGACTGCGTTTACCTGAAACGAAGTCTCGCTTGTAGGAAGACACAGAGCCTGGCATTTAACTCCGTTTCTGAAGGGAAACACACAGCACAGTTCTCATCCATGAAACACACTCTGCTTTAGAGCAAGAAGCACGCTCTTGCTTTCTAGAGTCTCTAATAAGGCGGGAAACGTGAGAGTGCTCAGAACAAAAGAACTGTGTTTCCTACACACACGGACCATATCTAGTTCAACTCTGCTTCTGAAACTGATACAAACCACAGGCCCTCTAACATCCAGTGCGTTTCAGTTAAGAGCGAGAAACGTGTGAGCTTCGTGTACAATATAGCTTCGTTTGAGCTGAAAAGTGACTGCGTTTACCTGAAACGAAGTCTCGCTTGTAGGAAGACACGGAGCCTGGCATTTAACTCCGTTTCTGAAGGGAAACACACAGCACAGTTCTCATCCATGAAACACACTCTGCTTTAGAGCAAGAAGCACGCTATTGCTTTCTAGAGTCTCTAATAAGGCGGGAAACGTGAGAGTGCTCAGAACAAAAGAACTGTGTTTCCTACACACACGGACCATATCTAGTTCAACTCTGCTTCTGAAACTGATACAGACCACAGGCCCTCTAACATCCAGTGCGTTTCAGTTAAGAGCGAGAAACGTGTGAGCTTCGTGTACAATATAGCTTCGTTTGAGCTGAAAAGTGACTGCGTTTACCTGAAACGAAGTCTCGCTTGTAGGAAGACACAGAGCCTGGCGTTTAACTCCGTTTCTGAAGGGAAACACACAGCACAGTTCTCATCCATGAAACACACTCTGATTTAGAGCAAGAAGCACGCTCTTGCTTTCTAGAGTCTCTAATAAGGCGGGAAACGTGAGAGTGCTCAGAACAAAAGAACTGTGTTTCCTACACACACGGACCATATCTAGTTCAACTCTGCTTCTGAAACTGATACAAACCACAGGCCCTCTAACATCCAGTGCGTTTCAGTTAAGAGCGAGAAACGTGTGAGCTTCGTGTACAATATAGCTTCGTTTGAGCTGAAAAGTGACTGCGTTTACCTGAAACGAAGTCTCGCTTGTAGGAAGACACAGAGCCTGGCATTTAACTCCGTTTCTGAAGGGAAACACACAGCACAGTTCTCATCCATGAAACACACTCTGCTTTAGAGCAAGAAGCACGCTCTTGCTTTCTAGAGTCTCTAATAAGGCGGGAAACGTGAGAGTGCTCAGAACAAAAGAACTGTGTTTCCTACACACACGGACCATATCTAGTTCAACTCTGCTTCTGAAACTGATACAAACCACAGGCCCTCTAACATCCAGTGCGTTTCAGTTAAGAGCGAGAAACGTGTGAGCTTCGTGTACAATATAGCTTCGTTTGAGCTGAAATGTGACTGCGTTTACCTGAAACGAAGTCTCGCTTGTAGGAAGACACAGAGCCTGGCATTTAACTCCGTTTCTGAAGGGAAACACACAGCACAGTTCTCATCCATGAAACACACTCTGCTTTAGAGCAAGAAGCACGCTCTTGCTTTCTAGAGTCTCTAATAAGTCAGGAAACCTGAGAGTGCTCAGAACAAAAGAACTGTGTTTCCTACACACACGGACCATATCTAGTTCAACTCTGCTTCTGAAACTGATACAAACCACAGGCCCTCTAACATCCAGTGCGTTTCAGTTAAGAGCGAGAAACGTGTGAGCTTCGTGTACAATATAGCTTCGTTTGAGCTGAAAAGTGACTGCGTTTACCTGAAACGAAGTCTCGCTTGTAGGAAGACACAGAGCCTGGCGTTTAACTCCGTTTCTGAAGGGAAACACACAGCACAGTTCTCATCCATGAAACACACTCTGCTTTAGAGCAAGAAGCACGCTCTTGCTTTCTAGAGTCTCTAATAAGGCGGGAAACGTGAGAGTGCTCAGAACAAAAGAACTGTGTTTCCTACACACACGGACCATATCTAGTTCAACTCTGCTTCTGAAACTGATACAAACCACAGGCCCTCTAACATCCAGTGCGTTTTAGTTAAGAGCGAGAAACGTGTGAGCTTCGTGTACAATATAGCTTCGTTTGAGCTGAAAAGTGACTGCGTTTACCTGAAACGAAGTCTCGCTTGTAGGAAGACACAGAGCCTGGCATTTAACTCCGTTTCTGAAGGGAAACACACAGCACAGTTCTCATCCATGAAACACACTCTGCTTTAGAGCAAGAAGCACGCTCTTGCTTTCTAGAGTCTCTAATAAGGCGGGAAACGTGAGAGTGCTCAGAACAAAAGAACTGTGTTTCCTACACACACGGACCATATCTAGTTCAACTCTGCTTCTGAAACTGATACAAACCACAGGCCCTCTAACATCCAGTGCGTTTCAGTTAAGAGCGAGAAACGTGTGAGCTTCGTGTACAATATAGCTTCGTTTGAGCTGAAAAGTGACTGCGTTTACCTGAAACGAAGTCTCACTTGTAGGAAGACACAGAGCCTGGCATTTAACTCCGTTTCTGAAGGGAAACACACAGCACAGTTCTCATCCATGAAACACACTCTGCTTTAGAGCAAGAAGCACGCTCTTGCT
This sequence comes from Onychomys leucogaster, assembly GCA_949786385.1. NCBI lineage: Eukaryota > Metazoa > Chordata > Mammalia > Rodentia > Cricetidae > Onychomys > Onychomys leucogaster. Next base: position 82,088 of record CATKUP010000547.1, read on the forward strand.
TTCTAGAGTCTCTAATAAGGCGGGAAACGTGAGAGTGCTCAGAACAAAAGAACTGTGTTTCCTGCACACACGGACCATATCTAGTTCAACTCTGCTTCTGAAACTGATACAAACCACAGGCCCTCTAACATCCAGTGCGTTTCAGTTAAGAGCGAGAAACGTGTGAGCTTCGTGTACAATATAGCTTCGTTTGAGCTGAAAAGTGACTGCGTTTACCTGAAACGAAGTCTCGCTTGTAGGAAGACACAGAGCCTGGCGTTTAACTCCGTTTCTGAAGGGAAACACACAGCACAGTTCTCATCCATGAAACACACTCTGCTTTAGAGCAAGAAGCACGCTCTTGCTTTCTAGAGTCTCTAATAAGGCGGGAAACGTGAGAGTGCTCAGAACAAAAGAACTGTGTTTCCTACACACACGGACCATATCTAGTTCAACTCTGCTTCTGAAACTGATACAAACCACAGGCCCTCTAACATCCAGTGCGTTTCAGTTAAGAGCGAGAAACGTGTGAGCTTCGTGTACAATATAGCTTCGTTTGAGCTGAAAAGTGACTGCGTTTACCTGAAACGAAGTCTCGCTTGTAGGAAGACACAGAGCCTGGCGTTTAACTCCGTTTCTGAAGGGAAACACACAGCACAGTTCTCATCCATGAAACACACTCTGCTTTAGAGCAAGAAGCACGCTCTTGCTTTCTAGAGTCTCTAATAAGGCGGGAAACGTGAGAGTGCTCAGAACAAAAGAACTGTGTTTCCTACACACACGGACCATATCTAGTTCAACTCTGCTTCTGAAACTGATACAAACCACAGGCCCTCTAACATCCAGTGCGTTTTAGTTAAGAGCGAGAAACGTGTGAGCTTCGTGTACAATATAGCTTCCTTTGAGCTGAAAAGTGACTGCGTTTACCTGAAACGAAGTCTCGCTTGTAGGAAGACACAGAGCCTGGCATTTAACTCCGTTTCTGAAGGGAAACACACAGCACAGTTCTCATCCATGAAACACACTCTGCTTTAGAGCAAGAAGCACGCTCTTGCTTTCTAGAGTCTCTAATAAGGCGGGAAACGTGAGAGTGCTCAGAACAAAAGAACTGTGTTTCCTACACACACGGACCATATCTAGTTCAACTCTGCTTCTGAAACTGATACAAACCACAGGCCCTCTAACATCCAGTGCGTTTCAGTTAAGAGCGAGAAACGTGTGAGCTTCGTGTACAATATAGCTTCGTTTGAGCTGAAAAGTGACTGCGTTTACCTGAAACGAAGTCTCGCTTGTAGGAAGACACAGAGCCTGGCGTTTAACTCCGTTTCTGAAGGGAAACACACAGCACAGTTCTCATCCATGAAACCCACTCTGCTTTAGAGCAAGAAGCACGCTCTTGCTTTCTAGAGTCTCTAATAAGGCGGGAAACGTGAGAGTGCTCAGAACAAAAGAACTGTGTTTCCTACACACACGGACCATATCTAGTTCAACTCTGCTTCTGAAACTGATACAAACCACAGGCCCTCTAACATCCAGTGCGTTTCAGTTAAGAGCGAGAAACGTGTGAGCTTCGTGTACAATATAGCTTCGTTTGAGCTGAAAAGTGACTGCGTTTACCTGAAACGAAGTCTCGCTTGTAGGAAGACACAGAGCCTGGCGTTTAACTCCGTTTCTGAAGGGAAACACACAACACAGTTCTCATCCATGAAACACACTCTGCTTTAGAGCAAGAAGCACGCTCTTGCTTTCTAGAGTCTCTAATAAGGCGGGAAACCTGAGAGTGCTCAGAACAAAAGAACTGTGTTTCCTACACACACAGACCATATCTAGTTCAACTCTGCTTCTGAAACTGATACAAACCACAGGCCCTCTAATATCCAGTGCGTTTCAGTTAAGAGCGAGAAACGTGTGAGTTTCGTGTACAATATAGCTTCGTTTGAGCTGAAAAGTGACTGCGTTTACCTGAAACGAAGTCTTGCTTGTAGGAAGACACAGAGCCTGGCATTTAACTCCGTTTCTGAAGGGAAACACACAGCACAGTTCTCATCCATGAAACACACTCTGCTTTAGAGCAAGAAGCACGCTCTTGCTTTCTAGAGTCTCTAATAAGGCGGGAAACGTGAGAGTGCTCAGAACAAAAGAACTGTGTTTCCTGCACACACGGACCATATCTAGTTCAACTCTGCTTCTGAAACTGATACAAACCACAGGCCCTCTAACATCCAGTGCGTTTCAGTTAAGAGCGAGAAACGTGTGAGCTTCGTGTACAATATAGCTTCGTTTGAGCTAAAAAGTGACTGCGTTTACCTGAAACGAAGTCTCGCTTGTAGGAAGACACAGAGCCTGGCATTTAACTCCGTTTCTGAAGGGAAACACACAGCACAGTTCTCATCCATGAAACACACTCTGCTTTAGAGCAAGAAGCACGCTCTTGCTTTCTAGAGTCTCTAATAAGGCGGGAAACCTGAGAGTGCTCAGAACAAAAGAACTGTGTTTCCTACACACACGGACCATATCTAGTTCAACTCTGCTTCTGAAACTGATACAAACCACAGGCCCTCTAACATCCAGTGCGTTTCAGTTAAGAGCGAGAAAAGTGTGAGCTTCGTGTACAATATAGCTTCGTTTGAGCTGAAAAGTGACTGCGTTTACCTGAAACGATGTCTCGCTTGTAGGAAGACACAGAGCCTGGCGTTTAACTCCGTTTCTGAAGGGAAACACACAGCACAGTTCTCATCCATGAAACACACTCTGCTTTAGAGCAAGAAGCACGCTCTTGCTTTCTAGATTCTCTAATAAGGCGGGAAACGTGAGAGTGCTCAGAACAAAAGAACTGTGTTTCCTACACACACGGACCATATCTAGTTCAACTCTGCTTCTGAAACTGATACAAACCACAGGCCCTCTAACATCCAGTGCGTTTCAGTTAAGAGCGAGAAACGTGTGAGCTTCGTGTACAATATAGCTTCGTTTGAGCTGAAAAGTGACTGCGTTTACCTGAAACGAAGTCTCACTTGTAGGAAGACACAGAGCCTGGCATTTAACTCCGTTTCTGAAGGGAAACACACAGCACAGTTCTCATCCATGAAACACACTCTGCTTTAGAGCAAGAAGCACGCTCTTGCTTTCTAGAGTCTCTAATAAGGCGGGAAACGTGAGAGTGCTCAGAACAAAAGAACTGTGTTTCCTGCACACACGGACCATATCTAGTTCAACTCTGCTTCTGAAACTGATACAAACCACAGGCCCTCTAACATCCAGTGCGTTTCAGTTAAGAGCGAGAAACGTGTGAGCTTCGTGTACAATATAGCTTCGTTTGAGCTGAAAAGTGACTGCGTTTACCTGAAACGAAGTCTCGCTTGTAGGAAGACACAGAGCCTGGCGTTTAACTCCGTTTCTGAAGGGAAACACACAGCACAGTTCTCATCCATGAAACACACTCTGCTTTAGAGCAAGAAGCACGCTCTTGCTTTCTAGAGTCTCTAATAAGGCGGGAAACGTGAGAGTGCTCAGAACAAAAGAACTGTGTTTCCTACACACACGGACCATATCTAGTTCAACTCTGCTTCTGAAACTGATACAAACCACAGGCCCTCTAACATCCAGTGCGTTTCAGTTAAGAGCGAGAAACGTGTGAGCTTCGTGTACAATATAGCTTCGTTTGAGCTGAAAAGTGACTGCGTTTACCTGAAACGAAGTCTCGCTTGTAGGAAGACACAGAGCCTGGCATTTAACTCCGTTTCTGAAGGGAAACACACAGCACAGTTCTCATCCATGAAACACACTCTGCTTTAGAGCAAGAAGCACGCTCTTGCTTTCTAGAGTCTCTAATAAGGCGGGAAACGTGAGAGTGCTCAGAACAAAAGAACTGTGTTTCCTGCACACACGGACCATATCTAGTTCAACTCTGCTTCTGAAACTGATACAAACCACAGGCCCTCTAACATCCAGTGCGTTTCAGTTAAGAGCGAGAAACGTGTGAGCTTCGTGTACAATATAGCTTCGTTTGAGCTAAAAAGTGACTGCGTTTACCTGAAACGAAGTCTCGCTTGTAGGAAGACACAGAGCCTGGCATTTAACTCCGTTTCTGAAGGGAAACACACAGCACAGTTCTCATCCATGAAACACACTCTGCTTTAGAGCAAGAAGCACGCTCTTGCTTTCTAGAGTCTCTAATAAGGCGGGAAACGTGAGAGTGCTCAGAACAAAAGAACTGTGTTTCCTACACACACGGACCATATCTAGTTCAACTCTGCTTCTGAAACTGATACAAACCACAGGCCCTCTAACATCCAGTGCGTTTCAGTTAAGAGCGAGAAACGTGTGAGCTTCGTGTACAATATAGCTTCGTTTGAGCTGAAAAGTGACTGCGTTTACCTGAAACGAAGTCTCGCTTGTAGGAAGACACAGAGCCTGGCATTTAACTCCGTTTCTGAAGGGAAACACACAGCACAGTTCTCATCCATGAAACACACTCTGCTTTAGAGCAATAAGCACGCTCTTGCTTTCTAGAGTCTCTAATAAGGCGGGAAACGTGAGAGTGCTCAGAACAAAAGAACTGTGTTTCCTACACACACGGACAATATCTAGTTCAACTCTGCTTCTGAAACTGATACAAACCACAGGCCCTCTAACATCCAGTGCGTTTCAGTTAAGAGCGAGAAACGTGTGAGCTTCGTGTACAATATAGCTTCGTTTGAGCTGAAAAGTGACTGCGTTTACCTGAAATGAAGTCTCACTTGTAGGAAGACACAGAGCCTGGCATTTAACTCCGTTTCTGAAGGGAAACACACAGCACAGTTCTCATCCATGAAACACACTCTGCTTTAGAGCAAGAAGCACGCTCTTGCTTTCTAGAGTCTCTAATAAGGCGGGAAACGTGAGAGTGCTCAGAACAAAAGAACTGTGTTTCCTGCACACACGGACCATATCTAGTTCAACTCTGCTTCTGAAACTGATACAAACCACAGGCCCTCTAACATCCAGTGCGTTTCAGTTAAGAGCGAGAAACGTGTGAGCTTCGTGTACAATATAGCTTCGTTTGAGCTGAAAAGTGACTGCGTTTACCTGAAACGAAGTCTCACTTGTAGGAAGACACAGAGCCTGGCGTTTAACTCCGTTTCTGAAGGGAAACACACAGCACAGTTCTCATCCATGAAACACACTCTGCTTTAGAGCAAGAAGCACGCTCTTGCTTTCTAGAGTCTCTAATAAGGCGGGAAACGTGAGAGTGCTCAGAACAAAAGAACTGTGTTTCCTACACACACGGACCACATCTAGTTCAACTCTGCTTCTGAAACTGATACAAACCACAGGCCCTCTAACATCCAGTGCGTTTCAGTTAAGAGCGAGAAACGTGTGAGCTTCGTGTACAATATAGCTTCGTTTGAGCTGAAAAGTGACTGCGTTTACCTGAAACGAAGTCTCGCTTGTAGGAAGACACAGAGCCTGGCGTTTAACTCCGTTTCTGAAGGGAAACACACAGCACAGTTCTCATCCATGAAACACACTCTGCTTTAGAGCAAGAAGCACGCTCTTGCTTTCTAGAGTCTCTAATAAGGCGGGAAACGTGAGAGTGCTCAGAACAAAAGAACTGTGTTTCCTACACACACGGACCATATCTAGTTCAACTCTGCTTCTGAAACTGATACAAACCACAGGCCCTCTAACATCCAGTGCGTTTCAGTTAAGAGCGAGAAACGTGTGAGCTTCGTGTACAATATAGCTTCGTTTGAGCTGAAAAGTGACTGCGTTTACCTGAAACGAAGTCTCACTTGTAGGAAGACACAGAGCCTGGCATTTAACTCCGTTTCTGAAGGGAAACACACAGCACAGTTCTCATCCATGAAACACACTCTGCTTTAGAGCAAGAAGCACGCTCTTGCTTTCTAGAGTCTCTAATAAGGCGGGAAACGTGAGAGTGCTCAGAACAAAAGAACTGTGTTTCCTGCACACACGGACCATATCTAGTTCAACTCTGCTTCTGAAACTGATACAAACCACAGGCCCTCTAACATCCAGTGCGTTTCAGTTAAGAGCGAGAAACGTGTGAGCTTCGTGTACAATATAGCTTCGTTTGAGCTGAAAAGTGACTGCGTTTACCTGAAACGAAGTCTCACTTGTAGGAAGACACAGAGCCTGGCGTTTAACTCCGTTTCTGAAGGGAAACACACAGCACAGTTCTCATCCATGAAACACACTCTGCTTTAGAGCAAGAAGCACGCTCTTGCTTTCTAGAGTCTCTAATAAGGCGGGAAACGTGAGAGTGCTCAGAACAAAAGAACTGTGTTTCCTACACACACGGACCACATCTAGTTCAACTCTGCTTCTGAAACTGATACAAACCACAGGCCCTCTAACATCCAGTGCGTTTCAGTTAAGAGCGAGAAACGTGTGAGCTTCGTGTACAATATAGCTTCGTTTGAGCTGAAAAGTGACTGCGTTTACCTGAAACGAAGTCTCGCTTGTAGGAAGACACAGAGCCTGGCGTTTAACTCCGTTTCTGAAGGGAAACACACAGCACAGTTCTCATCCATGAAACACACTCTGCTTTAGAGCAAGAAGCACGCTCTTGCTTTCTAGAGTCTCTAATAAGGCGGGAAACGTGAGAGTGCTCAGAACAAAAGAACTGTGTTTCCTACACACACGGACCATATCTAGTTCAACTCTGCTTCTGAAACTGATACAAACCACAGGCCCTCTAACATCCAGTGCGTTTCAGTTAAGAGCGAGAAACGTGTGAGCTTCGTGTACAATATAGCTTCGTTTGAGCTGAAAAGTGACTGCGTTTACCTGAAACGAAGTCTCACTTGTAGGAAGACACAGAGCCTGGCATTTAACTCCGTTTCTGAAGGGAAACACACAGCACAGTTCTCATCCATGAAACACACTCTGCTTTAGAGCAAGAAGCACGCTCTTGCTTTCTAGAGTCTCTAATAAGGCGGGAAACGTGAGAGTGCTCAGAACAAAAGAACTGTGTTTCCTGCACACACGGACCATATCTAGTTCAACTCTGCTTCTGAAACTGATACAAACCACAGGCCCTCTAACATCCAGTGCGTTTCAGTTAAGAGCGAGAAACGTGTGAGCTTCGTGTACAATATAGCTTCGTTTGAGCTGAAAAGTGACTGCGTTTACCTGAAACGAAGTCTCGCTTGTAGGAAGACACAGAGCCTGGCGTTTAACTCCGTTTCTGAAGGGAAACACACAGCACAGTTCTCATCCATGAAACACACTCTGCTTTAGAGCAAGAAGCACGCTCTTGCTTTCTAGAGTCTCTAATAAGGCGGGAAACGTGAGAGTGCTCAGAACAAAAGAACTGTGTTTCCTACACACACGGACCATATCTAGTTCAACTCTGCTTCTGAAACTGATACAAACCACAGGCCCTCTAACATCCAGTGCGTTTCAGTTAAGAGCGAGAAACGTGTGAGCTTCGTGTACAATATAGCTTCGTTTGAGCTGAAAAGTGACTGCGTTTACCTGAAACGAAGTCTCGCTTGTAGGAAGACACAGAGCCTGGCGTTTAACTCCGTTTCTGAAGGGAAACACACAGCACAGTCCTCATCCATGAAACACACTCTGCTTTAGAGCAAGAAGCATGCTCTTGCTTTCTAGAGTCTCTAATAAGGCGGGAAACGTGAGAGTGCTCAGAACAAAAGAACTGTGTTTCCTACACACACGGACCATATCTAGTTCAACTCTGCTTCTGAAACTGATACAAACCACAGGCCCTCTAACATCCAGTGCGTTTCAGTTAAGAGCGAGAAACGTGTGAGCTTCGTGTACAATATAGCTTCGTTTGAGCTGAAAAGTGACTGCGTTTACCTGAAACGAAGTCTCACTTGTAGGAAGACACAGAGCCTGGCGTTTAACTCCGTTTCTGAAGGGAAACACACAGCACAGTTCTCATCCATGAAACACACTCTGCTTTAGAGCAAGAAGCACGCTCTTGCTTTCTAGAGTCTCTAATAAGGCGGGAAACGTGAGAGTGCTCAGAACAAAAGAACTGTGTTTCCTGCACACACGGACCATATCTAGTTCAACTCTGCTTCTGAAACTGATACAAACCACAGGCCCTCTAACATCCAGTGCGTTTCAGTTAAGAGCGAGAAACGTGTGAGCTTCGTGTACAATATAGCTTCGTTTGAGCTGAAAAGTGACTGCGTTTACCTGAAACGAAGTCTCACTTGTAGGAAGACACAGAGCCTGGCGTTTAACTCCGTTTCTGAAGGGAAACACACAGCACAGTTCTCATCCATGAAACACACTCTGCTTTAGAGCAAGAAGCACGCTCTTGCTTTCTAGAGTCTCTAATAAGGCGGGAAACGTGAGAGTGCTCAGAACAAAAGAACTGTGTTTCCTACACACACGGACCACATCTAGTTCAACTCTGCTTCTGAAACTGATACAAACCACAGGCCCTCTAACATCCAGTGCGTTTCAGTTAAGAGCGAGAAACGTGTGAGCTTCGTGTACAATATAGCTTCGTTTGAGCTGAAAAGTGACTGCGTTTACCTGAAACGAAGTCTCGCTTGTAGGAAGACACAGAGCCTGGCGTTTAACTCCGTTTCTGAAGGGAAACACACAGCACAGTTCTCATCCATGAAACACACTCTGCTTTAGAGCAAGAAGCACGCTCTTGCTTTCTAGAGTCTCTAATAAGGCGGGAAACGTGAGAGTGCTCAGAACAAAAGAACTGTGTTTCCTACACACACGGACCATATCTAGTTCAACTCTGCTTCTGAAACTGATACAAACCACAGGCCCTCTAACATCCAGTGCGTTTCAGTTAAGAGCGAGAAACGTGTGAGCTTCGTGTACAATATAGCTTCGTTTGAGCTGAAAAGTGACTGCGTTTACCTGAAACGAAGTCTCACTTGTAGGAAGACACAGAGCCTGGCATTTAACTCCGTTTCTGAAGGGAAACACACAGCACAGTTCTCATCCATGAAACACACTCTGCTTTAGAGCAAGAAGCACGCTCTTGCTTTCTAGAGTCTCTAATAAGGCGGGAAACGTGAGAGTGCTCAGAACAAAAGAACTGTGTTTCCTGCACACACGGACCATATCTAGTTCAACTCTGCTTCTGAAACTGATACAAACCACAGGCCCTCTAACATCCAGTGCGTTTCAGTTAAGAGCGAGAAACGTGTGAGCTTCGTGTACAATATAGCTTCGTTTGAGCTGAAAAGTGAATGCGTTTACCTGAAACGAAGTCTCGCTTGTAGGAAGACACAGAGCCTGGCGTTTAACTCCGTTTCTGAAGGGAAACACACAGCACAGTTCTCATCCATGAAACACACTCTGCTTTAGAGCAAGAAGCACGCTCTTGCTTTCTAGAGTCTCTAATAAGGCGGGAAACGTGAGAGTGCTCAGAACAAAAGAACTGTGTTTCCTACACACACGGACCATATCTAGTTCAACTCTGCTTCTGAAACTGATACAAACCACAGGCCCTCTAACATCCAGTGCGTTTCAGTTAAGAGCGAGAAACGTGTGAGCTTCGTGTACAATATAGCTTCGTTTGAGCTGAAAAGTGACTGCGTTTACCTGAAACGAAGTCTCGCTTGTAGGAAGACACAGAGCCTGGCGTTTAACTCCGTTTCTGAAGGGAAACACACAGCACAGTCCTCATCCATGAAACACACTCTGCTTTAGAGCAAGAAGCATGCTCTTGCTTTCTAGAGTCTCTAATAAGGCGGGAAACGTGAGAGTGCTCAGAACAAAAGAACTGTGTTTCCTACACACACGGACCATATCTAGTTCAACTCTGCTTCTGAAACTGATACAAACCACAGGCCCTCTAACATCCAGTGCGTTTCAGTTAAGAGCGAGAAACGTGTGAGCTTCGTGTACAATATAGCTTCGTTTGAGCTGAAAAGTGACTGCGTTTACCTGAAACGAAGTCTCGCTTGTAGGAAGACACAGAGCCTGGCATTTAACTCCGTTTCTGAAGGGAAACACACAGCACAGTTCTCATCCATGAAACACACTCTGCTTTAGAGCAAGAAGCACGCTCTTGCTTTCTAGAGTCTCTAATAAGGCGGGAAACGTGAGAGTGCTCAGAACAAAAGAACTGTGTTTCCTACACACACGGACCATATCTAGTTCAACTCTGCTTCTGAAACTGATACAAACCACAGGCCCTCTAACATCCAGTGCGTTTCAGTTAAGAGCGAGAAACGTGTGAGCTTCGTGTACAATATAGCTTCGTTTGAGCTGAAAAGTGACTGCGTTTACCTGAAACGAAGTCTCACTTGTAGGAAGACACAGAGCCTGGCATTTAACTCCGTTTCTGAAGGGAAACACACAGCACAGTTCTCATCCATGAAACACACTCTGCTTTAGAGCAAGAAGCACGCTCTTGCTTTCTAGAGTCTCTAATAAGGCGGGAAACGTGAGAGTGCTCAGAACAAAAGAACTGTGTTTCCTGCACACACGGACCATATCTAGTTCAACTCTGCTTCTGAAACTGATACAAACCACAGGCCCTCTAACATCCAGTGCGTTTCAGTTAAGAGCGAGAAACGTGTGAGCTTCGTGTACAATATAGCTTCGTTTGAGCTGAAAAGTGACTGCGTTTACCTGAAACGAAGTCTCGCTTGTAGGAAGACACAGAGCCTGGCGTTTAACTCCGTTTCTGAAGGGAAACACACAGCACAGTTCTCATCCATGAAACACACTCTGCTTTAGAGCAAGAAGCACGCTCTTGCTTTCTAGAGTCTCTAATAAGGCGGGAAACGTGAGAGTGCTCAGAACAAAAGAACTGTGTTTCCTACACACACGGACCATATCTAGTTCAACTCTGCTTCTGAAACTGATACAAACCACAGGCCCTCTAACATCCAGTGCGTTTCAGTTAAGAGCGAGAAACGTGTGAGCTTCGTGTACAATATAGCTTCGTTTGAGCTGAAAAGTGACTGCGTTTACCTGAAACGAAGTCTCGCTTGTAGGAAGACACAGAGCCTGGCGTTTAACTCCGTTTCTGAAGGGAAACACACAGCACAGTTCTCATCCATGAAACACACTCTGCTTTAGAGCAAGAAGCACGCTCTTGCTTTCTAGAGTCTCTAATAAGGCGGGAAACGTGAGAGTGCTCAGAACAAAAGAACTGTGTTTCCTACACACACGGACCATATCTAGTTCAACTCTGCTTCTGAAACTGATACAAACCACAGGCCCTCTAACATCCAGTGCGTTTCAGTTAAGAGCGAGAAACGTGTGAGCTTCGTGTACAATATAGCTTCGTTTGAGCTGAAAAGTGACTGCGTTTACCTGAAACGAAGTCTCACTTGTAGGAAGACACAGAGCCTGGCATTTAACTCCGTTTCTGAAGGGAAACACACAGCACAGTTCTCATCCATGAAACACACTCTGCTTTAGAGCAAGAAGCACGCTCTTGCTTTCTAGAGTCTCTAATAAGGCGGGAAACGTGAGAGTGCTCAGAACAAAAGAACTGTGTTTCCTGCACACACGGACCATATCTAGTTCAACTCTGCTTCTGAAACTGATACAAACCACAGGCCCTCTAACATCCAGTGCGTTTCAGTTAAGAGCGAGAAACGTGTGAGCTTCGTGTACAATATAGCTTCGTTTGAGCTGAAAAGTGACTGCGTTTACCTGAAACGAAGTCTCGCTTGTAGGAAGACACAGAGCCTGGCGTTTAACTCCGTTTCTGAAGGGAAACACACAGCACAGTTCTCATCCATGAAACACACTCTGCTTTAGAGCAAGAAGCACGCTCTTGCTTTCTAGAGTCTCTAATAAGGCGGGAAACGTGAGAGTGCTCAGAACAAAAGAACTGTGTTTCCTACACACACGGACCATATCTAGTTCAACTCTGCTTCTGAAACTGATACAAACCACAGGCCCTCTAACATCCAGTGCGTTTCAGTTAAGAGCGAGAAACGTGTGAGCTTCGTGTACAATATAGCTTCGTTTGAGCTGAAAAGTGACTGCGTTTACCTGAAACGAAGTCTCGCTTGTAGGAAGACACAGAGCCTGGCGTTTAACTCCGTTTCTGAAGGGAAACACACAGCACAGTCCTCATCCATGAAACACACTCTGCTTTAGAGCAAGAAGCATGCTCTTGCTTTCTAGAGTCTCTAATAAGGCGGGAAACGTGAGAGTGCTCAGAACAAAAGAACTGTGTTTCCTACACACACGGACCATATCTAGTTCAACTCTGCTTCTGAAACTGATACAAACCACAGGCCCTCTAACATCCAGTGCGTTTCAGTTAAGAGCGAGAAACGTGTGAGCTTCGTGTACAATATAGCTTCGTTTGAGCTGAAAAGTGACTGCGTTTACCTGAAACGAAGTCTCGCTTGTAGGAAGACACAGAGCCTGGCATTTAACTCCGTTTCTGAAGGGAAACACACAGCACAGTTCTCATCCATGAAACACACTCTGCTTTAGAGCAAGAAGCACGCTCTTGCTTTCTAGAGTCTCTAATAAGGCGGGAAACGTGAGAGTGCTCAGAACAAAAGAACTGTGTTTCCTACACACACGGACCATATCTAGTTCAACTCTGCTTCTGAAACTGATACAAACCACAGGCCCTCTAACATCCAGTGCGTTTCAGTTAAGAGCGAGAAACGTGTGAGCTTCGTGTACAATATAGCTTCGTTTGAGCTGAAAAGTGACTGCGTTTACCTGAAACGAAGTCTCACTTGTAGGAAGACACAGAGCCTGGCATTTAACTCCGTTTCTGAAGGGAAACACACAGCACAGTTCTCATCCATGAAACACACTCTGCTTTAGAGCAAGAAGCACGCTCTTGCTTTCTAGAGTCTCTAATAAGGCGGGAAACGTGAGAGTGCTCAGAACAAAAGAACTGTGTTTCCTGCACACACGGACCATATCTAGTTCAACTCTGCTTCTGAAACTGATACAAACCACAGGCCCTCTAACATCCAGTGCGTTTCAGTTAAGAGCGAGAAACGTGTGAGCTTCGTGTACAATATAGCTTCGTTTGAGCTGAAAAGTGACTGCGTTTACCTGAAACGAAGTCTCACTTGTAGGAAGACACAGAGCCTGGCGTTTAACTCCGTTTCTGAAGGGAAACACACAGCACAGTTCTCATCCATGAAACACACTCTGCTTTAGAGCAAGAAGCACGCTCTTGCTTTCTAGAGTCTCTAATAAGGCGGGAAACGTGAGAGTGCTCAGAACAAAAGAACTGTGTTTCCTGCACACACGGACCATATCTAGTTCAACTCTGCTTCTGAAACTGATACAAACCACAGGCCCTCTAACATCCAGTGCGTTTCAGTTAAGAGCGAGAAACGTGTGAGCTTCGTGTACAATATAGCTTCGTTTGAGCTGAAAAGTGACTGCGTTTACCTGAAACGAAGTCTCACTTGTAGGAAGACACAGAGCCTGGCGTTTAACTCCGTTTCTGAAGGGAAACACACAGCACAGTTCTCATCCATGAAACACACTCTGCTTTAGAGCAAGAAGCACGCTCTTGCTTTCTAGAGTCTCTAATAAGGCGGGAAACGTGAGAGTGCTCAGAACAAAAGAACTGTGTTTCCTACACACACGGACCACATCTAGTTCAACTCTGCTTCTGAAACTGATACAAACCACAGGCCCTCTAACATCCAGTGCGTTTCAGTTAAGAGCGAGAAACGTGTGAGCTTCGTGTACAATATAGCTTCGTTTGAGCTGAAAAGTGACTGCGTTTACCTGAAACGAAGTCTCGCTTGTAGGAAGACACAGAGCCTGGCGTTTAACTCCGTTTCTGAAGGGAAACACACAGCACAGTTCTCATCCATGAAACACACTCTGCTTTAGAGCAAGAAGCACGCTCTTGCTTTCTAGAGTCTCTAATAAGGCGGGAAACGTGAGAGTGCTCAGAACAAAAGAACTGTGTTTCCTACACACACGGACCATATCTAGTTCAACTCTGCTTCTGAAACTGATACAAACCACAGGCCCTCTAACATCCAGTGCGTTTCAGTTAAGAGCGAGAAACGTGTGAGCTTCGTGTACAATATAGCTTCGTTTGAGCTGAAAAGTGACTGCGTTTACCTGAAACGAAGTCTCACTTGTAGGAAGACACAGAGCCTGGCATTTAACTCCGTTTCTGAAGGGAAACACACAGCACAGTTCTCATCCATGAAACACACTCTGCTTTAGAGCAAGAAGCACGCTCTTGCTTTCTAGAGTCTCTAATAAGGCGGGAAACGTGAGAGTGCTCAGAACAAAAGAACTGTGTTTCCTGCACACACGGACCATATCTAGTTCAACTCTGCTTCTGAAACTGATACAAACCACAGGCCCTCTAACATCCAGTGCGTTTCAGTTAAGAGCGAGAAACGTGTGAGCTTCGTGTACAATATAGCTTCGTTTGAGCTGAAAAGTGAATGCGTTTACCTGAAACGAAGTCTCGCTTGTAGGAAGACACAGAGCCTGGCGTTTAACTCCGTTTCTGAAGGGAAACACACAGCACAGTTCTCATCCATGAAACACACTCTGCTTTAGAGCAAGAAGCACGCTCTTGCTTTCTAGAGTCTCTAATAAGGCGGGAAACGTGAGAGTGCTCAGAACAAAAGAACTGTGTTTCCTACACACACGGACCATATCTAGTTCAACTCTGCTTCTGAAACTGATACAAACCACAGGCCCTCTAACATCCAGTGCGTTTCAGTTAAGAGCGAGAAACGTGTGAGCTTCGTGTACAATATAGCTTCGTTTGAGCTGAAAAGTGACTGCGTTTACCTGAAACGAAGTCTCGCTTGTAGGAAGACACAGAGCCTGGCGTTTAACTCCGTTTCTGAAGGGAAACACACAGCACAGTCCTCATCCATGAAACACACTCTGCTTTAGAGCAAGAAGCATGCTCTTGCTTTCTAGAGTCTCTAATAAGGCGGGAAACGTGAGAGTGCTCAGAACAAAAGAACTGTGTTTCCTACACACACGGACCATATCTAGTTCAACTCTGCTTCTGAAACTGATACAAACCACAGGCCCTCTAACATCCAGTGCGTTTCAGTTAAGAGCGAGAAACGTGTGAGCTTCGTGTACAATATAGCTTCGTTTGAGCTGAAAAGTGACTGCGTTTACCTGAAACGAAGTCTCGCTTGTAGGAAGACACAGAGCCTGGCATTTAACTCCGTTTCTGAAGGGAAACACACAGCACAGTTCTCATCCATGAAACACACTCTGCTTTAGAGCAAGAAGCACGCTCTTGCTTTCTAGAGTCTCTAATAAGGCGGGAAACGTGAGAGTGCTCAGAACAAAAGAACTGTGTTTCCTACACACACGGACCATATCTAGTTCAACTCTGCTTCTGAAACTGATACAAACCACAGGCCCTCTAACATCCAGTGCGTTTCAGTTAAGAGCGAGAAACGTGTGAGCTTCGTGTACAATATAGCTTCGTTTGAGCTGAAAAGTGACTGCGTTTACCTGAAACGAAGTCTCACTTGTAGGAAGACACAGAGCCTGGCATTTAACTCCGTTTCTGAAGGGAAACACACAGCACAGTTCTCATCCATGAAACACACTCTGCTTTAGAGCAAGAAGCACGCTCTTGCTTTCTAGAGTCTCTAATAAGGCGGGAAACGTGAGAGTGCTCAGAACAAAAGAACTGTGTTTCCTGCACACACGGACCATATCTAGTTCAACTCTGCTTCTGAAACTGATACAAACCACAGGCCCTCTAACATCCAGTGCGTTTCAGTTAAGAGCGAGAAACGTGTGAGCTTCGTGTACAATATAGCTTCGTTTGAGCTGAAAAGTGACTGCGTTTACCTGAAACGAAGTCTCGCTTGTAGGAAGACACAGAGCCTGGCGTTTAACTCCGTTTCTGAAGGGAAACACACAGCACAGTTCTCATCCATGAAACACACTCTGCTTTAGAGCAAGAAGCACGCTCTTGCTTTCTAGAGTCTCTAATAAGGCGGGAAACGTGAGAGTGCTCAGAACAAAAGAACTGTGTTTCCTACACACACGGACCATATCTAGTTCAACTCTGCTTCTGAAACTGATACAAACCACAGGCCCTCTAACATCCAGTGCGTTTCAGTTAAGAGCGAGAAACGTGTGAGCTTCGTGTACAATATAGCTTCGTTTGAGCTGAAAAGTGACTGCGTTTACCTGAAACGAAGTCTCGCTTGTAGGAAGACACAGAGCCTGGCGTTTAACTCCGTTTCTGAAGGGAAACACACAGCACAGTTCTCATCCATGAAACACACTCTGCTTTAGAGCAAGAAGCACGCTCTTGCTTTCTAGAGTCTCTAATAAGGCGGGAAACGTGAGAGTGCTCAGAACAAAAGAACTGTGTTTCCTACACACACGGACCATATCTAGTTCAACTCTGCTTCTGAAACTGATACAAACCACAGGCCCTCTAACATCCAGTGCGTTTCAGTTAAGAGCGAGAAACGTGTGAGCTTCGTGTACAATATAGCTTCGTTTGAGCTGAAAAGTGACTGCGTTTACCTGAAACGAAGTCTCACTTGTAGGAAGACACAGAGCCTGGCATTTAACTCCGTTTCTGAAGGGAAACACACAGCACAGTTCTCATCCATGAAACACACTCTGCTTTAGAGCAAGAAGCACGCTTTTGCTTTCTAGAGTCTCTAATAAGGCGGGAAACGTGAGAGTGCTCAGAACAAAAGAACTGTGTTTCCTGCACACACGGACCATATCTAGTTCAACTCTGCTTCTGAAACTGATACAAACCACAGGCCCTCTAACATCCAGTGCGTTTCAGTTAAGAGCGAGAAACGTGTGAGCTTCGTGTACAATATAGCTTCGTTTGAGCTGAAAAGTGACTGCGTTTACCTGAAACGAAGTCTCGCTTGTAGGAAGACACAGAGCCTGGCGTTTAACTCCGTTTCTGAAGGGAAACACACAGCACAGTTCTCATCCATGAAACACACTCTGCTTTAGAGCAAGAAGCACGCTCTTGCTTTCTAGAGTCTCTAATAAGGCGGGAAACGTGAGAGTGCTCAGAACAAAAGAACTGTGTTTCCTACACACACGGACCATATCTAGTTCAACTCTGCTTCTGAAACTGATACAAACCACAGGCCCTCTAACATCCAGTGCGTTTCAGTTAAGAGCGAGAAACGTGTGAGCTTCGTGTACAATATAGCTTCGTTTGAGCTGAAAAGTGACTGCGTTTACCTGAAACGAAGTCTCGCTTGTAGGAAGACACAGAGCCTGGCGTTTAACTCCGTTTCTGAAGGGAAACACACAGCACAGTCCTCATCCATGAAACACACTCTGCTTTAGAGCAAGAAGCATGCTCTTGCTTTCTAGAGTCTCTAATAAGGCGGGAAACGTGAGAGTGCTCAGAACAAAAGAACTGTGTTTCCTACACACACGGACCATATCTAGTTCAACTCTGCTTCTGAAACTGATACAAACCACAGGCCCTCTAACATCCAGTGCGTTTCAGTTAAGAGCGAGAAACGTGTGAGCTTCGTGTACAATATAGCTTCGTTTGAGCTGAAAAGTGACTGCGTTTACCTGAAACGAAGTCTCGCTTGTAGGAAGACACAGAGCCTGGCATTTAACTCCGTTTCTGAAGGGAAACACACAGCACAGTTCTCATCCATGAAACACACTCTGCTTTAGAGCAAGAAGCACGCTCTTGCTTTCTAGAGTGTCTAATAAGGCGGGAAACGTGAGAGTGCTCAGAACAAAAGAACTGTGTTTCCTACACACACGGACCATATCTAGTTCAACTCTGCTTCTGAAACTGATACAAACCACAGGCCCTCTAACATCCAGTGCGTTTCAGTTAAGAGCGAGAAACGTGTGAGCTTCGTGTACAATATAGCTTCGTTTGAGCTGAAAAGTGACTGCGTTTACCTGAAACGAAGTCTCGCTTGTAGGAAGACACAGAGCCTGGCATTTAACTCCGTTTCTGAAGGGAAACACACAGCACAGTTCTCATCCATGAAACACACTCTGCTTTAGAGCAAGAAGCACGCTCTTGCTTTCTAGAGTCTCTAATAAGGCGGGAAACGTGAGAGTGCTCAGAACAAAAGAACTGTGTTTCCTGCACACACGGACCATATCTAGTTCAACTCTGCTTCTGAAACTGATACAAACCACAGGCCCTCTAACATCCAGTGCGTTTCAGTTAAGAGCGAGAAACGTGTGAGCTTCGTGTACAATATAGCTTCGTTTGAGCTGAAAAGTGACTGCGTTTACCTGAAACGAAGTCTCGCTTGTAGGAAGACACAGAGCCTGGCGTTTAACTCCGTTTCTGAAGGGAAACACACAGCACAGTTCTCATCCATGAAACACACTCTGCTTTAGAGCAAGAAGCACGCTCTTGCTTTCTAGAGTCTCTAATAAGGCGGGAAACGTGAGAGTGCTCAGAACAAAAGAACTGTGTTTCCTACACACACGGACCATATCTAGTTCAACTCTGCTTCTGAAACTGATACAAACCACAGGCCCTCTAACATCCAGTGCGTTTCAGTTAAGAGCGAGAAACGTGTGAGCTTCGTGTACAATATAGCTTCGTTTGAGCTGAAAAGTGACTGCGTTTACCTGAAACGAAGTCTCGCTTGTAGGAAGACACAGAGCCTGGCGTTTAACTCCGTTTCTGAAGGGAAACACACAGCACAGTCCTCATCCATGAAACACACTCTGCTTTAGAGCAAGAAGCACGCTCTTGCTTTCTAGAGTCTCTAATAAGGCGGGAAACGTGAGAGTGCTCAGAACAAAAGAACTGTGTTTCCTACACACACGGACCATATCTAGTTCAACTCTGCTTCTGAAACTGATACAAACCACAGGCCCTCTAACATCCAGTGCGTTTCAGTTAAGAGCGAGAAACGTGTGAGCTTCGTGTACAATATAGCTTCGTTTGAGCTGAAAAGTGACTGCGTTTACCTGAAACGAAGTCTCGCTTGTAGGAAGACACAGAGCCTGGCATTTAACTCCGTTTCTGAAGGGAAACACACAGCACAGTTCTCATCCATGAAACACACTCTGCTTTAGAGCAAGAAGCACGCTCTTGCTTTCTAGAGTGTCTAATAAGGCGGGAAACGTGAGAGTGCTCAGAACAAAAGAACTGTGTTTCCTACACACACGGACCATATCTAGTTCAACTCTGCTTCTGAAACTGATACAAACCACAGGCCCTCTAACATCCAGTGCGTTTCAGTTAAGAGCGAGAAACGTGTGAGCTTCGTGTACAATATAGCTTCGTTTGAGCTGAAAAGTGACTGCGTTTACCTGAAACGAAGTCTCGCTTGTAGGAAGACACAGAGCCTGGCGTTTAACTCCGTTTCTGAAGGGAAACACACAGCACAGTTCTCATCCATGAAACACACTCTGCTTTACAGCAAGAAGCACGCTCTTGCTTTCTAGAGTCTCTAATAAGGCGGGAAACGTGAGAGTGCTCAGAACAAAAGAACTGTGTTTCCTACACACACGGACCATATCTAGTTCAACTCTGCTTCTGAAACTGATACAAACCACAGGCCCTCTAACATCCAGTGCGTTTCAGTTAAGAGCGAGAAACGTGTGAGCTTCGTGTACAATATAGCTTCGTTTGAGCTGAAAAGTGACTGCGTTTACCTGAAACGAAGTCTCACTTGTAGGAAGACACAGAGCCTGGCATTTAACTCCGTTTCTGAAGGGAAACACACAGCACAGTTCTCATCCATGAAACACACTCTGCTTTAGAGCAAGAAGCACGCTCTTGCTTTCTAGAGTCTCTAATAAGGCGGGAAACGTGAGAGTGCTCAGAACAAAAGAACTGTGTTTCCTGCACACACGGACCATATCTAGTTCAACTCTGCTTCTGAAACTGATACAAACCACAGGCCCTCTAACATCCAGTGCGTTTCAGTTAAGAGCGAGAAACGTGTGAGCTTCGTGTACAATATAGCTTCGTTTGAGCTGAAAAGTGACTGCGTTTACCTGAAACGAAGTCTCGCTTGTAGGAAGACACAGAGCCTGGCGTTTAACTCCGTTTCTGAAGGGAAACACACAGCACAGTTCTCATCCATGAAACACACTCTGCTTTAGAGCAAGAAGCACGCTCTTGCTTTCTAGAGTCTCTAATAAGGCGGGAAACGTGAGAGTGCTCAGAACAAAAGAACTGTGTTTCCTACACACACGGACCATATCTAGTTCAACTCTGCTTCTGAAACTGATACAAACCACAGGCCCTCTAACATCCAGTGCGTTTCAGTTAAGAGCGAGAAACGTGTGAGCTTCGTGTACAATATAGCTTCGTTTGAGCTGAAAAGTGACTGCGTTTACCTGAAACGAAGTCTCGCTTGTAGGAAGACACAGAGCCTGGCGTTTAACTCCGTTTCTGAAGGGAAACACACAGCACAGTCCTCATCCATGAAACACACTCTGCTTTAGAGCAAGAAGCATGCTCTTGCTTTCTAGAGTCTCTCATAAGGCGGGAAACGTGAGAGTGCTCAGAACAAAAGAACTGTGTTTCCTACACACACGGACCATATCTAGTTCAACTCTGCTTCTGAAACTGATACAAACCACAGGCCCTCTAACATCCAGTGCGTTTCAGTTAAGAGCGAGAAACGTGTGAGCTTCGTGTACAATATAGCTTCGTTTGAGCTGAAAAGTGACTGCGTTTACCTGAAACGAAGTCTCGCTTGTAGGAAGACACAGAGCCTGGCATTTAACTCCGTTTCTGAAGGGAAACACACAGCACAGTTCTCATCCATGAAACACACTCTGCTTTAGAGCAAGAAGCACGCTCTTGCTTTCTAGAGTGTCTAATAAGGCGGGAAACGTGAGAGTGCTCAGAACAAAAGAACTGTGTTTCCTACACACACGGACCATATCTAGTTAAACTCTGCTTCTGAAACTGATACAAACCACAGGCCCTCTAACATCCAGTGCGTTTCAGTTAAGAGCGAGAAACGTGTGAGCTTCGTGTACAATATAGCTTCGTTTGAGCTGAAAAGTGACTGCGTTTACCTGAAACGAAGTCTCGCTTGTAGGAAGACACAGAGCCTGGCATTTAACTCCGTTTCTGAAGGGAAACACACAGCACAGTTCTCATCCATGAAACACACTCTGCTTTAGAGCAAGAAGCACGCTCTTGCTTTCTAGAGTCTCTAATAAGGCGGGAAACGTGAGAGTGCTCAGAACAAAAGAACTGTGTTTCCTGCACACACGGACCATATCTAGTTCAACTCTGCTTCTGAAACTGATACAAACCACAGGCCCTCTAACATCCAGTGCGTTTCAGTTAAGAGCGAGAAACGTGTGAGCTTCGTGTACAATATAGCTTCGTTTGAGCTGAAAAGTGACTGCGTTTACCTGAAACGAAGTCTCGCTTGTAGGAAGACACAGAGCCTGGCGTTTAACTCCGTTTCTGAAGGGAAACACACAGCACAGTTCTCATCCATGAAACACACTCTGCTTTAGAGCAAGAAGCACGCTCTTGCTTTCTAGAGTCTCTAATAAGGCGGGAAACGTGAGAGTGCTCAGAACAAAAGAACTGTGTTTCCTACACACACGGACCATATCTAGTTCAACTCTGCTTCTGAAACTGATACAAACCACAGGCCCTCTAACATCCAGTGCGTTTCAGTTAAGAGCGAGAAACGTGTGAGCTTCGTGTACAATATAGCTTCGTTTGAGCTGAAAAGTGACTGCGTTTACCTGAAACGAAGTCTCGCTTGTAGGAAGACACAGAGCCTGGCGTTTAACTCCGTTTCTGAAGGGAAACACACAGCACAGTCCTCATCCATGAAACACACTCTGCTTTAGAGCAAGAAGCATGCTCTTGCTTTCTAGAGTCTCTAATAAGGCGGGAAACGTGAGAGTGCTCAGAACAAAAGAACTGTGTTTCCTACACACACGGACCATATCTAGTTCAACTCTGCTTCTGAAACTGATACAAACCACAGGCCCTCTAACATCCAGTGCGTTTCAGTTAAGAGCGAGAAACGTGTGAGCTTCGTGTACAATATAGCTTCGTTTGAGCTGAAAAGTGACTGCGTTTACCTGAAACGAAGTCTCGCTTGTAGGAAGACACAGAGCCTGGCATTTAACTCCGTTTCTGAAGGGAAACACACAGCACAGTTCTCATCCATGAAACACACTCTGCTTTAGAGCAAGAAGCACGCTCTTGCTTTCTAGAGTGTCTAATAAGGCGGGAAACGTGAGAGTGCTCAGAACAAAAGAACTGTGTTTCCTACACACACGGACCATATCTAGTTCAACTCTGCTTCTGAAACTGATACAAACCACAGGCCCTCTAACATCCAGTGCGTTTCAGTTAAGAGCGAGAAACGTGTGAGCTTCGTGTACAATATAGCTTCGTTTGAGCTGAAAAGTGACTGCGTTTACCTGAAACGAAGTCTCGCTTGTAGGAAGACACAGAGCCTGGCGTTTAACTCCGTTTCTGAAGGGAAACACACAGCACAGTTCTCATCCATGAAACACACTCTGCTTTACAGCAAGAAGCACGCTCTTGCTTTCTAGAGTCTCTAATAAGGCGGGAAACGTGAGAGTGCTCAGAACAAAAGAACTGTGTTTCCTACACACACGGACCATATCTAGTTCAACTCTGCTTCTGAAACTGATACAAACCACAGGCCCTCTAACATCCAGTGCGTTTCAGTTAAGAGCGAGAAACGTGTGAGCTTCGTGTACAATATAGCTTCGTTTGAGCTGAAAAGTGACTGCGTTTACCTGAAACGAAGTCTCGCTTGTAGGAAGACACAGAGCCTGGCATTTAACTCCGTTTCTGAAGGGAAACACACAGCACAGTTCTCATCCATGAAACACACTCTGCTTTAGAGCAAGAAGCACGCTCTTGCTTTCTAGAGTCTCTAATAAGGCGGGAAACGTGAGAGTGCTCAGAACAAAAGAACTGTGTTTCCTACACACACGGACCATATCTAGTTCAACTCTGCTTCTGAAACTGATACAAACCACAGGCCCTCTAACATCCAGTGCGTTTCAGTTAAGAGCGAGAAACGTGTGAGCTTCGTGTACAATATAGCTTCGTTTGAGCTGAAAAGTGACTGCGTTTACCTGAAACGAAGTCTCGCATGTAGGAAGACACAGAGCCTGGCGTTTAACTCCGTTTCTGAAGGGAAACACACAGCACAGTTCTCATCCATGAAACCCACTCTGCTTTAGAGCAAGAAGCACGCTCTTGCTTTCTAGAGTCTCTAATAAGGCGGGAAACGTGAGAGTGCTCAGAACAAAAGAACTGTGTTTCCTACACACACGGACCATATCTAGTTCAACTCTGCTTCTGAAACTGATACAAACCACAGGCCCTCTAACATCCAGTGCGTTTCAGTTAAGAGCGAGAAACGTGTGAGCTTCGTGTACAATATAGCTTCGTTTGAGCTGAAAAGTGACTGCGTTTACCTGAAACGAAGTCTCGCTTGTAGGAAGACACAGAGCCTGGCATTTAACTCCGTTTCTGAAGGGAAACACACAGCACAGTTCTCATCCATGAAACACACTCTGCTTTAGAGCAAGAAGCACGCTCTTGCTTTCTAGAGTCTCTAATAAGGCGGGAAACGTGAGAGTGCTCAGAACAAAAGAACTGTGTTTCCTACACACACGGACCATATCTAGTTCAACTCTGCTTCTGAAACTGATACAAACCACAGGCCCTCTAACATCCAGTGCGTTTCAGTTAAGAGCGAGAAACGTGTGAGCTTCGTGTACAATATAGCTTCGTTTGAGCTGAAAAGTGACTGCGTTTACCTGAAACGAAGTCTCGCTTGTAGGAAGACACAGAGCCTGGCGTTTAACTCCGTTTCTGAAGGGAAACACACAGCACAGTTCTCATCCATGAAACACACTCTGCTTTAGAGCAAGAAGCACGCTCTTGCTTTCTGGAGTCTCTAATAAGGCGGGAAACGTGAGAGTGCTCAGAACAAAAGAACTGTGTTTCCTACACACACGGACCATATCTAGTTCAACTCTGCTTCTGAAACTGATACAAACCACAGGCCCTCTAACATCCAGTGCGTTTCAGTTAAGAGCGAGAAACGTGTGAGCTTCGTGTACAATATAGCTTCGTTTGAGCTGAAAAGTGACTGCGTTTACCTGAAACGAAGTCTCGCTTGTAGGAAGACACAGAGCCTGGCATTTAACTCCGTTTCTGAACGGAAACACACAGCACAGTTCTCATCCATGAAACACACTCTGCTTTAGAGCGAGAAGCATGCTCTTGCTTTCTAGAGTCTCTAATAAGGCGGGACGTGAGAGTGCTCAGAACAAAAGAACTGTGTTTCCTACACACACGGACCATATCTAGTTCAACTCTGCTTCTGAAACTGATACAAACCACAGGCCCTCTAACATCCAGTGCGTTTCAGTTAAGAGCGAGAAACGTGTGAGCTTCGTGTACAATATAGCTTCGTTTGAGCTGAAAAGTGACTGCGTTTACCTGAAACGAAGTCTCGCTTGTAGGAAGACACAGAGCCTGGCATTTAACTCCGTTTCTGAAGGGAAACACACAGCACAGTTCTCATCCATGAAACACACTCTGCTTTAGAGCAAGAAGCACGCTCTTGCTTTCTAGAGTCTCTAATAAGGCGGGAAACGTGAGAGTGCTCAGAACAAAAGAACTGTGTTTCCTACACACACGGACCATATCTAGTTCAACTCTGCTTCTGAAACTGATACAAACCACAGGCCCTCTAACATCCAGTGCGTTTCAGTTAAGAGCGAGAAACGTGTGAGCTTCGTGTACAATATAGCTTCGTTTGAGCTGAAAAGTGACTGCGTTTACCTGAAACGAAGTCTCGCTTGTAGGAAGACACAGAGCCTGGCGTTTAACTCCGTTTCTGAAGGGAAACACACAGCACAGTTCTCATCCATGAAACACACTCTGCTTTAGAGCAAGAAGCACGCTCTTGCTTTCTAGAGTCTCTAATAAGGCGGGAAACGTGAGAGTGCTCAGAACAAAAGAACTGTGTTTCCTACACACACGGACCATATCTAGTTCAACTCTGCTTCTGAAACTGATACAAACCACAGGCCCTCTAACATCCAGTGCGTTTCAGTTAAGAGCGAGAAACGTGTGAGCTTCGTGTACAATATAGCTTCGTTTGAGCTGAAAAGTGACTGCGTTTACCTGAAACGAAGTCTCGCTTGTAGGAAGACACAGAGCCTGGCATTTAACTCCGTTTCTGAAGGGAAACACACAGCACAGTTCTCATCCATGAAACACACTCTGCTTTAGAGCAAGAAGCACGCTCTTGCTTTCTAGAGTGTCTAATAAGGCGGGAAACGTGAGAGTGCTCAGAACAAAAGAACTGTGTTTCCTACACACACGGACCATATCTAGTTCAACTCTGCTTCTGTAACTGATACAAACCACAGGCCCTCTAACATCCAGTGCGTTTCAGTTAAGAGCGAGAAACGTGTGAGCTTCGTGTACAATATAGCTTCGTTTGAGCTGAAAAGTGACTGCGTTTACCTGAAACGAAGTCTCGCTTGTAGGAAGACACAGAGCCTGGCGTTTAACTCCGTTTCTGAAGGGAAACACACAGCACAGTTCTCATCCATGAAACACACTCTGCTTTAGAGCAAGAAGCACGCTCTTGCTTTCTAGAGTCTCTAATAAGGCGGGAAACGTGAGAGTGCTCAGAACAAAAGAACTGTGTTTCCTACACACACGGACCATATCTAGTTCAACTCTGCTTCTGAAACTGATACAAACCACAGGCCCTCTAACATCCAGTGCGTTTCAGTTAAGAGCGAGAAACGTGTGAGCTTCGTGTACAATATAGCTTCGTTTGAGCTGAAAAGTGACTGCGTTTACCTGAAACGAAGTCTCGCTTGTAGGAAGACACGGAGCCTGGCATTTAACTCCCTTTCTGAAGGGAAACACACAGCACAGTTCTCATCCATGAAACACACTCTGCTTTAGAGCAAGAAGCACGCTCTTGCTTTCTAGAGTCTCTAATAAGGCGGGAAACGTGAGAGTGCTCAGAACAAAAGAACTGTGTTTCCTACACACACGGACCATATCTAGTTCAACTCTGCTTCTGAAACTGATACAAACCACAGGCCCTCTAACATCCAGTGCGTTTCAGTTAAGAGCGAGAAACGTGTGAGCTTCGTGTACAATATAGCTTCGTTTGAGCTGAAAAGTGACTGCGTTTACCTGAAACGAAGTCTCGCTTGTAGGAAGACACAGAGCCTGGCGTTTAACTCCGTTTCTGAAGGGAAACACACAGCACAGTTCTCATCCATGAAACACACTCTGCTTTAGAGCAAGAAGCACGCTCTTGCTTTCTAGAGTCTCTAATAAGGCGGGAAACGTGAGAGTGCTCAGAACAAAAGAACTGTGTTTCCTACACACACAGACCATATCTAGTTCAACTCTGCTTCTGAAACTGATACAAACCACAGGCCCTCTAACATCCAGTGCGTTTCAGTTAAGAGCAAGAAACGTGTGAGCTTCGTGTACAATATAGCTTCGTTTGAGCTGAAAAGTGACTGCGTTTACCTGAAACGAAGTCTCGCTTGTAGGAAGACACAGAGCCTGGCATTTAACTCCGTTTCTGAAGGGAAACACACAGCACAGTTCTCATCCATGAAACACACTCTGCTTTAGAGCAAGAAGCATGCTCTTGCTTTCTAGAGTCTATAATAAGGCGGGAAACGTGAGAGTGCTCAGAACAAAAGAACTGTGTTTCCTACACACACGGACCATATCTAGTTCAACTCTGCTTCTGAAACTGATACAAACCACAGGCCCTCTAACATCCAGTCCGTTTCAGTTAAGAGCGAGAAACGTGTGAGCTTCGTGTACAATATAGCTTCGTTTGAGCTGAAAAGTGACTGCGTTTACCTGAAACGAAGTCTCGCTTGTAGGAAGACACAGAGCCTGGCATTTAACTCCGTTTCTGAAGGGGAACACACAGCACAGTTCTCATCCATGAAACACACTCTGCTTTAGAGCAAGAAGCACGCTCTTGCTTTCTAGAGTCTCTAATAAGGCGGGAAACGTGAGAGTGCTCAGAACAAAAGAACTGTGTTTCCTGCACACACGGACCATATCTAGTTCAACTCTGCTTCTGAAACTGATACAAACCACAGGCCCTCTAACATCCAGTGCGTTTCAGTTAAGAGCGAGAAACGTGTGAGCTTCGTGTACAATATAGCTTCGTTTGAGCTGAAAAGTGACTGCGTTTACCTGAAACGAAGTCTCGCTTGTAGGAAGACACAGAGCCTGGCATTTAACTCCGTTTCTGAAGGGAAACACACAGCACAGTTCTCATCCATGAAACACACTCTGCTTTAGAGCAAGAAGCACGCTCTTGCTTTCTAGAGTCTCTAATAAGGCGGGAAACGTGAGAGTGCTCAGAACAAAAGAACTGTGTTTCCTACACACACGGACCATATCTAGTTCAACTCTGCTTCTGAAACTGATACAAACCACAGGCCCTCTAACATCCAGTGCGTTTCAGTTAAGAGCGAGAAACGTGTGAGCTTCGTGTACAATATAGTTTCGTTTGAGCTGAAAAGTGACTGCGTTTACCTGAAACGAAGTCTCGCTTGTAGGAAGACACAGAGCCTGGCATTTAACTCCGTTTCTGAAGGGAAACACACAGCACAGTTCTCATCCATGAAACACACTCTGCTTTAGAGCAAGAAGCACGCTCTTGCTTTCTAGAGTCTCTAATAAGGCGGGAAACGTGAGAGTGCTCAGAACAAAAGAACTGTGTTTCCTGCACACACGGACCATATCTAGTTCAACTCTGCTTCTGAAACTGATACAAACCACAGGCCCTCTAACATCCAGTGCGTTTCAGTTAAGAGCGAGAAACGTGTGAGCTTCGTGTACAATATAGCTTCGTTTGAGCTGAAAAGTGACTGCGTTTACCTGAAACGAAGTCTCGCTTGTAGGAAGACACAGAGCCTGGCACTTAACTCCGTTTCTGAAGAGGAACACACAGCACAGTTCTCATCCATGAAACACACTCTGCTTTAGAGCGAGAAGCACGCTCTTGCTTTCTAGAGTCTCTAATAAGGCGAGAAACGTGAGAGTGCTCAGAACAAAAGAACTGTGTTTCCTGCACACACGGACCATATCTAGTTCAACTCTGCTTCTGAAACTGATACAAACCACAGGCCCTCTAACATCCAGTGCGTTTCAGTTAAGAGCGAGAAACGTGTGAGCTTCGTGTACAATATAGCTTCGTTTGAGCTGAAAAGTGACTGCGTTTACCTGAAACGAAGTCTCGCTTGTAGGAAGACACAGAGCCTGGCGTTTAACTCCGTTTCTGAAGGGAAACACACAGCACAGTTCTCATCCATGAAACACACTCTGCTTTAGAGCAAGAAGCACGCTCTTGCTTTCTAGAGTCTCTAATAAGGCGGGAAACGTGAGAGTGCTCAGAACAAAAGAACTGTGTTTCCTACACACACGGACCATATCTAGTTCAACTCTGCTTCTGAAACTGATACAAACCACAGGCCCTCTAACATCCAGTGCGTTTCAGTTAAGAGCGAGAAACGTGTGAGCTTCGTGTACAATATAGCTTCGTTTGAGCTGAAAAGTGACTGCGTTTACCTGAAACGAAGTCTCACTTGTAGGAAGACACAGAGCCTGGCATTTAACTCCGTTTCTGAAGGGAAACACACAGCACAGTTCTCATCCATGAAACACACTCTGCTTTAGAGCAAGAAGCACGCTCTTGCTTTCTAGAGTCTCTAATAAGGCGGGAAACGTGAGAGTGCTCAGAAAAAAAGAACTGTGTTTCCTGCACACACGGACCATATCTAGTTCAACTCTGCTTCTGAAACTGATACAAACCACAGGCCCTCTAACATCCAGTGCGTTTCAGTTAAGAGCGAGAAACGTGTGAGCTTCGTGTACAATATAGCTTCGTTTGAGCTGAAAAGTGACTGCGTTTACCTGAAACGAAGTCTCGCTTGTAGGAAGACACAGAGCCTGGCGTTTAACTCCGTTTCTGAAGGGAAACACACAGCACAGTCCTCATCCATGAAACACACTCTGCTTTAGAGCAAGAAGCATGCTCTTGCTTTCTAGAGTCTCTAATAAGGCGGGAAACGTGAGAGTGCTCAGAACAAAAGAACTGTGTTTCCTACACACACGGACCATATCTAGTTCAACTCTGCTTCTGAAACTGATACAAACCACAGGCCCTCTAACATCCAGTGCGTTTCAGTTAAGAGCGAGAAACGTGTGAGCTTCGTGTACAATATAGCTTCGTTTGAGCTGAAAAGTGACTGCGTTTACCTGAAACGAAGTCTCGCTTGTAGGAAGACACAGAGCCTGGCATTTAACTCCGTTTCTGAAGGGAAACACACAGCACAGTTCTCATCCATGAAACACACTCTTATTTAGAGCAAGAAGCACGCTCTTGCTTTCTAGAGTCTCTAATAAGGCGGGAAACGTGAGAGTGCTCAGAACAAAAGAACTGTGTTTCCTACACACACGGACCATATCTAGTTCAACTCTGCTTCTGAAACTGATACAAACCACAGGCCCTCTAACATCCAGTGCGTTTCAGTTAAGAGCGAGAAACGTGTGAGCTTCGTGTACAATATAGCTTCGTTTGAGCTGAAAAGTGACTGCGTTTACCTGAAACGAAGTCTCGCTTGTAGGAAGACACAGAGCCTGGCATTTAACTCCGTTTCTGAAGGGAAACACACAGCACAGTTCTCATCCATGAAACACACTCTGCTTTAGAGCAAGAAGCACGCTCTTGCTTTCTAGAGTGTCTAATAAGGCGGGAAACGTGAGAGTGCTCAGAACAAAAGAACTGTGTTTCCTACACACACGGACCATATCTAGTTCAACTCTGCTTCTGAAACTGATACAAACCACAGGCCCTCTAACATCCAGTGCGTTTCAGTTAAGAGCGAGAAACGTGTGAGCTTCGTGTACAATATAGCTTCGTTTGAGCTGAAAAGTGACTGCGTTTACCTGAAACGAAGTCTCGCTTGTAGGAAGACACAGAGCCTGGCGTTTAACTCCGTTTCTGAAGGGAAACTCACAGCACAGTTCTCATCCATGAAACACACTCTGCTTTACAGCAAGAAGCACGCTCTTGCTTTCTAGAGTCTCTAATAAGGCGGGAAACGTGAGAGTGCTCAGAACAAAAGAACTGTGTTTCCTGCACACACGGACCATATCTAGTTCAACTCTGCTTCTGAAACTGATACAAACCACAGGCCCTCTAACATCCAGTGCGTTTCAGTTAAGAGCGAGAAACGTGTGAGCTTCGTGTACAATATAGCTTCGTTTGAGCTGAAAAGTGACTGCGTTTACCTGAAACGAAGTCTCGCTTGTAGGAAGACACAGAGCCTGGCATTTAACTCCGTTTCTGAAGGGAAACACACAGCACAGTTCTCATCCATGAAACACACTCTGCTTTAGAGCAAGAAGCACGCTCTTGCTTTCTAGAGTCTCTAATAAGGCGGGAAACGTGAGAGTGCTCAGAACAAAAGAACTGTGTTTCCTACACACACGGACCATATCTAGTTCAACTCTGCTTCTGAAACTGATACAAACCACAGGCCCTCTAACATCCAGTGCGTTTCAGTTAAGAGCGAGAAACGTGTGAGCTTCGTGTACAATATAGCTTCGTTTGAGCTGAAAAGTGACTGCGTTTACCTGAAACGAAGTCTCGCATGTAGGAAGACACAGAGCCTGGCGTTTAACTCCGTTTCTGAAGGGAAACACACAGCACAGTTCTCATCCATGAAACACACTCTGCTTTAGAGCAAGAAGCACGCTCTTGCTTTCTAGAGTCTCTAATAAGGCGGGAAACGTGAGAGTGCTCAGAACAAAAGAACTGTGTTTCCTACACACACGGACCATATCTAGTTCAACTCTGCTTCTGAAACTGATACAAACCACAGGCCCTCTAACATCCAGTGCGTTTCAGTTAAGAGCGAGAAACGTGTGAGCTTCGTGTACAATATAGCTTCGTTTGAGCTGAAAAGTGACTGCGTTTACCTGAAACGAAGTCTCGCTTGTAGGAAGACACAGAGCCTGGCATTTAACTCCGTTTCTGAAGGGAAACACACAGCACAGTTCTCATCCATGAAACACACTCTGCTTTAGAGCAAGAAGCACGCTCTTGCTTTCTAGAGTCTCTAATAAGGCGGGAAACGTGAGAGTGCTCAGAACAAAAGAACTGTGTTTCCTACACACACGGACCATATCTAGTTCAACTCTGCTTCTGAAACTGATACAAACCACAGGCCCTCTAACATCCAGTGCGTTTCAGTTAAGAGCGAGAAACGTGTGAGCTTCGTGTACAATATAGCTTCGTTTGAGCTGAAAAGTGACTGCGTTTACCTGAAACGAAGTCTCGCTTGTAGGAAGACACAGAGCCTGGCGTTTAACTCCGTTTCTGAAGGGAAACACACAGCACAGTTCTCATCCATGAAACACACTCTGCTTTAGAGCAAGAAGCACGCTCTTGCTTTCTAGAGTCTCTAATAAGGCGGGAAACGTGAGAGTGCTCAGAACAAAAGAACTGTGTTTCCTGCACACACGGACCATATCTAGTTCAACTCTGCTTCTGAAACTGATACAAACCACAGGCCCTCTAACATCCAGTGCGTTTCAGTTAAGAGCGAGAAACGTGTGAGCTTCGTGTACAATATAGCTTCGTTTGAGCTGAAAAGTGACTGCGTTTACCTGAAACGAAGTCTCGCTTGTAGGAAGACACAGAGCCTGGCGTTTAACTCCGTTTCTGAAGGGAAACACACAGCACAGTTCTCATCCATGAAACACACTCTGCTTTAGAGCAAGAAGCACGCTCTTGCTTTCTAGAGTCTCTAATAAGGCGGGAAACGTGAGAGTGCTCAGAACAAAAGAACTGTGTTTCCTACACACTCGGACCATATCTAGTTCAACTCTGCTTCTGAAACTGATACAAACCACAGGCCCTCTAACATCCAGTGCGTTTCAGTTAAGAGCGAGAAACGTGTGAGCTTCGTGTACAATATAGCTTCGTTTGAGCCGAAAAGTGACTGCGTTTACCTGAAACGAAGTCTCGCTTGTAGGAAGACACAGAGCCTGGCGTTTAACTCCGTTTCTGAAGGGAAACACACAGCACAGTCCTCATCCATGAAACACACTCTGCTTTAGAGCAAGAAGCATGCTCTTGCTTTCTAGAGTCTCTAATAAGGCGGGAAACGTGAGAGTGCTCAGAACAAAAGAACTGTGTTTCCTACACACACGGACCATATCTAGTTCAACTCTGCTTCTGAAACTGATACAAACCACAGGCCCTCTAACATCCAGTGCGTTTCAGTTAAGAGCGAGAAACGTGTGAGCTTCGTGTACAATATAGCTTCGTTTGAGCTGAAAAGTGACTGCGTTTACCTGAAACGAAGTCTCGCTTGTAGGAAGACACAGAGCCTGGCATTTAACTCCGTTTCTGAAGGGAAACACACAGCACAGTTCTCATCCATGAAACACACTCTGATTTAGAGCAAGAAGCACGCTCTTGCTTTCTAGAGTCTCTAATAAGGCGGGAAACGTGAGAGTGCTCAGAACAAAAGAACTGTGTTTCCTACACACACGGACCATATCTAGTTCAACTCTGCTTCTGAAACTGATACAAACCACAGGCCCTCTAACATCCAGTGCGTTTCAGTTAAGAGCGAGAAACGTGTGAGCTTCGTGTACAATATAGCTTCGTTTGAGCTGAAAAGTGACTGCGTTTACCTGAAACGAAGTCTCGCTTGTAGGAAGACACAGAGCCTGGCATTTAACTCCGTTTCTGAAGGGAAACACACAGCACAGTTCTCATCCATGAAACACACTCTGCTTTAGAGCAAGAAGCACGCTCTTGCTTTCTAGAGTCTCTAATAAGGCGGGAAACGTGAGAGTGCTCAGAACAAAAGAACTGTGTTTCCTACACACACGGACCATATCTAGTTCAACTCTGCTTCTGAAACTGATACAAACCACAGGCCCTCTAACATCCAGTGCGTTTCAGTTAAGAGCGAGAAACGTGTGAGCTTCGTGTACAATATAGCTTCGTTTGAGCTGAAAAGTGACTGCGTTTACCTGAAACGAAGTCTCGCTTGTAGGAAGACACAGAGCCTGGCGTTTAACTCCGTTTCTGAAGGGAAACTCACAGCACAGTTCTCATCCATGAAACACACTCTGCTTTACAGCAAGAAGCACGCTCTTGCTTTCTAGAGTCTCTAATAAGGCGGGAAACGTGAGAGTGCTCAGAACAAAAGAACTGTGTTTCCTACACACACGGACCATATCTAGTTCAACTCTGCTTCTGAAACTGATACAAACCACAGGCCCTCTAACATCCAGTGCGTTTCAGTTAAGAGCGAGAAACGTGTGAGCTTCGTGTACAATATAGCTTCGTTTGAGCTGAAAAGTGACTGCGTTTACCTGAAACGAAGTCTCGCTTGTAGGAAGACACAGAGCCTGGCATTTAACTCCGTTTCTGAAGGGAAACACACAGCACAGTTCTCATCCATGAAACACACTCTGCTTTAGAGCAAGAAGCACGCTCTTGCTTTCTAGAGTCTCTAATAAGGCGGGAAACGTGAGAGTGCTCAGAACAAAAGAACTGTGTTTCCTACACACACGGACCATATCTAGTTCAACTCTGCTTCTGAAACTGATACAAACCACAGGCCCTCTAACATCCAGTGCGTTTCAGTTAAGAGCGAGAAACGTGTGAGCTTCGTGTACAATATAGCTTCGTTTGAGCTGAAAAGTGACTGCGTTTACCTGAAACGAAGTCTCGCTTGTAGGAAGACACAGAGCCTGGCGTTTAACTCCGTTTCTGAAGGGAAACACACAGCACAGTTCTCATCCATGAAACACACTCTGCTTTAGAGCAAGAAGCACGCTCTTGCTTTCTAGAGTCTCTAATAAGGCGGGAAACGTGAGAGTGCTCAGAACAAAAGAACTGTGTTTCCTACACACACGGACCATATCTAGTTCAACTCTGCTTCTGAAACTGATACAAACCACAGGCCCTCTAACAGCCAGTGCGTTTCAGTTAAGAGCGAGAAACGTGTGAGCTTCGTGTACAATATAGCTTCGTTTGAGCTGAAAAGTGACTGCGTTTACCTGAAACGAAGTCTCGCTTGTAGGAAGACACAGAGCCTGGCATTTAACTCCGTTTCTGAAGGGAAACACACAGCACAGTTCTCATCCATGAAACACACTCTGCTTTAGAGCGAGAAGCATGCTCTTGCTTTCTAGAGTCTCTAATAAGGCGGGAAACGTGAGAGTGCTCAGAACAAAAGAACTGTGTTTCCTACACACACGGACCATATCTAGTTCAACTCTGCTTCTGAAACTGATACAAACCACAGGCCCTCTAACATCCAGTGCGTTTCAGTTAAGAGCGAGAAACGTGTGAGCTTCGTGTACAATATAGCTTCGTTTGAGCTGAAAAGTGACTGCGTTTACCTGAAACGAAGTCTCGCTTGTAGGAAGACACAGAGCCTGGCATTTAACTCCGTTTCTGAAGGGAAACACACAGCACAGTTCTCATCCATGAAACACACTCTGATTTAGAGCAAGAAGCACGCTCTTGCTTTCTAGAGTCTCTAATAAGGCGGGAAACGTGAGAGTGCTCAGAACAAAAGAACTGTGTTTCCTACACACACGGACCATATCTAGTTCAACTCTGCTTCTGAAACTGATACAAACCACAGGCCCTCTAACATCCAGTGCGTTTCAGTTAAGAGCGAGAAACGTGTGAGCTTCGTGTACAATATAGCTTCGTTTGAGCTGAAAAGTGACTGCGTTTACCTGAAACGAAGTCTCGCTTGTAGGAAGACACAGAGCCTGGCATTTAACTCCGTTTCTGAAGGGAAACACACAGCACAGTTCTCATCCATGAAACACACTCTGCTTTAGAGCAAGAAGCACGCTCTTGCTTTCTAGAGTGTCTAATAAGGCGGGAAACGTGAGAGTGCTCAGAACAAAAGAACTGTGTTTCCTACACACACGGACCATATCTAGTTCAACTCTGCTTCTGAAACTGATACAAACCACAGGCCCTCTAACATCCAGTGCGTTTCAGTTAAGAGCGAGAAACGTGTGAGCTTCGTGTACAATATAGCTTCGTTTGAGCTGAAAAGTGACTGCGTTTACCTGAAACGAAGTCTCGCTTGTAGGAAGACACAGAGCCTGGCGTTTAACTCCGTTTCTAAAGGGAAACTCACAGCACAGTTCTCATCCATGAAACACACTCTGCTTTACAGCAAGAAGCACGCTCTTGCTTTCTAGAGTCTCTAATAAGGCGGGAAACGTGAGAGTGCTCAGAACAAAAGAACTGTGTTTCCTACACACACGGACCATATCTAGTTCAACTCTGCTTCTGAAACTGATACAAACCACAGGCCCTCTAACATCCAGTGCGTTTCAGTTAAGAGCGAGAAACGTGTGAGCTTCGTGTACAATATAGCTTCGTTTGAGCTGAAAAGTGACTGCGTTTACCTGAAACGAAGTCTCGCTTGTAGGAAGACACAGAGCCTGGCATTTAACTCCGTTTCTGAAGGGAAACACACAGCACAGTTCTCATCCATGAAACACACTCTGCTTTACAGCAAGAAGCACGCTCTTGCTTTCTAGAGTCTCTAATAAGGCGGGAAACGTGAGAGTGCTCAGAACAAAAGAACTGTGTTTCCTACACACACGGACCATATCTAGTTCAACTCTGCTTCTGAAACTGATACAAACCACAGGCCCTCTAACATCCAGTGCGTTTCAGTTAAGAGCGAGAAACGTGTGAGCTTCGTGTACAATATAGCTTCGTTTGAGCTGAAAAGTGACTGCGTTTACCTGAAACGAAGTCTCGCATGTAGGAAGACACAGAGCCTGGCGTTTAACTCCGTTTCTGAAGGGAAACACACAGCACAGTTCTCATCCATGAAACCCACTCTGCTTTAGAGCAAGAAGCACGCTCTTGCTTTCTAGAGTCTCTAATAAGGCGGGAAACGTGAGAGTGCTCAGAACAAAAGAACTGTGTTTCCTACACACACGGACCATATCTAGTTCAACTCTGCTTCTGAAACTGATACAAACCACAGGCCCTCTAACATCCAGTGCGTTTCAGTTAAGAGCGAGAAACGTGTGAGCTTCGTGTACAATATAGCTTCGTTTGAGCTGAAAAGTGACTGCGTTTACCTGAAACGAAGTCTCGCTTGTAGGAAGACACAGAGCCTGGCATTTAACTCCGTTTCTGAAGGGAAACACACAGCACAGTTCTCATCCATGAAACACACTCTGCTTTAGAGCAAGAAGCACGCTCTTGCTTTCTAGAGTCTCTAATAAGGCGGGAAACGTGAGAGTGCTCAGAACAAAAGAACTGTGTTTCCTACACACACGGACCATATCTAGTTCAACTCTGCTTCTGAAACTGATACAAACCACAGGCCCTCTAACATCCAGTGCGTTTCAGTTAAGAGCGAGAAACGTGTGAGCTTCGTGTACAATATAGCTTCGTTTGAGCTGAAAAGTGACTGCGTTTACCTGAAACGAAGTCTCGCTTGTAGGAAGACACAGAGCCTGGCGTTTAACTCCGTTTCTGAAGGGAAACACACAGCACAGTTCTCATCCATGAAACACACTCTGCTTTAGAGCAAGAAGCACGCTCTTGCTTTCTAGAGTCTCTAATAAGGCGGGAAACGTGAGAGTGCTCAGAACAAAAGAACTGTGTTTCCTGCACACACGGACCATATCTAGTTCAACTCTGCTTCTGAAACTGATACAAACCACAGGCCCTCTAACATCCAGTGCGTTTCAGTTAAGAGCGAGAAACGTGTGAGCTTCGTGTACAATATAGCTTCGTTTGAGCTGAAAAGTGACTGCGTTTACCTGAAACGAAGTCTCGCTTGTAGGAAGACACAGAGCCTGGCGTTTAACTCCGTTTCTGAAGGGAAACACACAGCACAGTTCTCATCCATGAAACACACTCTGCTTTAGAGCAAGAAGCACGCTCTTGCTTTCTAGAGTCTCTAATAAGGCGGGAAACGTGAGAGTGCTCAGAACAAAAGAACTGTGTTTCCTACACACACGGACCATATCTAGTTCAACTCTGCTTCTGAAACTGATACAAACCACAGGCCCTCTAACATCCAGTGCGTTTCAGTTAAGAGCGAGAAACGTGTGAGCTTCGTGTACAATATAGCTTCGTTTGAGCTGAAAAGTGACTGCGTTTACCTGAAACGAAGTCTCGCTTGTAGGAAGACACAGAGCCTGGCGTTTAACTCCGTTTCTGAAGGGAAACACACAGCACAGTCCTCATCCATGAAACACACTCTGCTTTAGAGCAAGAAGCATGCTCTTGCTTTCTAGAGTCTCTAATAAGGCGGGAAACGTGAGAGTGCTCAGAACAAAAGAACTGTGTTTCCTACACACACAGACCATATCTAGTTCAACTCTGCTTCTGAAACTGATACAAACCTCAGGCCCTCTAACATCCAGTGCGTTTCAGTTAAGAGCGAGAAACGTGTGAGCTTCGTGTACAATATAGCTTCGTTTGAGCTGAAAAGTGACTGCGTTTACCTGAAACGAAGTCTCGCTTGTAGGAAGACACAGAGCCTGGCATTTAACTCCGTTTCTGAAGGGAAACACACAGCACAGTTCTCATCCATGAAACACACTCTGATTTAGAGCAAGAAGCACGCTCTTGCTTTCTAGAGTCTCTAATAAGGCGGGAAACGTGAGAGTGCTCAGAACAAAAGAACTGTGTTTCCTACACACACGGACCATATCTAGTTCAACTCTGCTTCTGAATCTGATACAAACCACAGGCCCTCTAACATCCAGTGCGTTTCAGTTAAGAGCGAGAAACGTGTGAGCTTCGTGTACAATATAGCTTCGTTTGAGCTGAAAAGTGACTGCGTTTACCTGAAACGAAGTCTCGCTTGTAGGAAGACACAGAGCCTGGCATTTAACTCCGTTTCTGAAGGGAAACACACAGCACAGTTCTCATCCATGAAACACACTCTGCTTTAGAGCAAGAAGCACGCTCTTGCTTTCTAGAGTGTCTAATAAGGCGGGAAACGTGAGAGTGCTCAGAACAAAAGAACTGTGTTTCCTACACACACGGACCATATCTAGTTCAACTCTGCTTCTGAAACTGATACAAACCACAGGCCCTCTAACATCCAGTGCGTTTCAGTTAAGAGCGAGGAACGTGTGAGCTTCGTGTACAATATAGCTTCGTTTGAGCTGAAAAGTGACTGCGTTTACCTGAAACGAAGTCTCGCTTGTAGGAAGACACAGAGCCTGGCGCTTAACTCCGTTTCTGAAGGGAAACTCACAGCACAGTTCTCATCCATGAAACACACTCTGCTTTACAGCAAGAAGCACGCTCTTGCTTTCTAGAGTCTCTAATAAGGCGGGAAACGTGAGAGTGCTCAGAACAAAAGAACTGTGTTTCCTACACACACGGACCATATCTAGTTCAACTCTGCTTCTGAAACTGATACAAACCACAGGCCCTCTAACATCCAGTGCGTTTCAGTTAAGAGCGAGAAACGTGTGAGCTTCGTGTACAATATAGCTTCGTTTGAGCTGAAAAGTGACTGCGTTTACCTGAAACGAAGTCTCGCTTGTAGGAAGACACAGAGCCTGGCATTTAACTCCGTTTCTGAAGGGAAACACACAGCACAGTTCTCATCCATGAAACACACTCTGCTTTAGAGCAAGAAGCACGCTCTTGCTTTCTAGAGTCTCTAATAAGGCGGGAAACGTGAGAGTGCTCAGAACAAAAGAACTGTGTTTCCTACACACACGGACCATATCTAGTTCAACTCTGCTTCTGAAACTGATACAAACCACAGGCCCTCTAACATCCAGTGCGTTTCAGTTAAGAGCGAGAAACGTGTGAGCTTCGTGTACAATATAGCTTCGTTTGAGCTGAAAAGTGACTGCGTTTACCTGAAACGAAGTCTCGCATGTAGGAAGACACAGAGCCTGGCGTTTAACTCCGTTTCTGAAGGGAAACACACAGCACAGTTCTCATCCATGAAACCCACTCTGCTTTAGAGCAAGAAGCACGCTCTTGCTTTCTAGAGTCTCTAATAAGGCGGGAAACGTGAGAGTGCTCAGAACAAAAGAACTGTGTTTCCTACACACACGGACCATATCTAGTTCAACTCTGCTTCTGAAACTGATACAAACCACAGGCCCTCTAACATCCAGTGCGTTTCAGTTAAGAGCGAGAAACGTGTGAGCTTCGTGTACAATATAGCTTCGTTTGAGCTGAAAAGTGACTGCGTTTACCTGAAACGAAGTCTCGCTTGTAGGAAGACACAGAGCCTGGCATTTAACTCCGTTTCTGAAGGGAAACACACAGCACAGTTCTCATCCATGAAACACACTCTGCTTTAGAGCAAGAAGCACGCTCTTGCTTTCTAGAGTCTCTAATAAGGCGGGAAACGTGAGAGTGCTCAGAACAAAAGAACTATTTTTCCTACACACACGGACCATATCTAGTTCAACTCTGCTTCTGAAACTGATACAAACCACAGGCCCTCTAACATCCAGTGCGTTTCAGTTAAGAGCGAGAAACGTGTGAGCTTCGTGTACAATATAGCTTCGTTTGAGCTGAAAAGTGACTGCGTTTACCTGAAACGAAGTCTCGCTTGTAGGAAGACACAGAGCCTGGCGTTTAACTCCGTTTCTGAAGGGAAACACACAGCACAGTTCTCATCCATGAAACACACTCTGCTTTAGAGCAAGAAGCACGCTCTTGCTTTCTAGAGTCTCTAATAAGGCGGGAAACGTGAGAGTGCTCAGAACAAAAGAACTGTGTTTCCTACACACACGGACC
This sequence comes from Onychomys leucogaster, assembly GCA_949786385.1. Taxonomy (NCBI): domain Eukaryota; kingdom Metazoa; phylum Chordata; class Mammalia; order Rodentia; family Cricetidae; genus Onychomys; species Onychomys leucogaster. Next base: position 121,837 of record CATKUP010000547.1, read on the forward strand.
ATATCTAGTTCAACTCTGCTTCTGAAACTGATACAAACCACAGGCCCTCTAACATCCAGTGCGTTTCAGTTAAGAGCGAGAAACGTGTGAGCTTCGTGTACAATATAGCTTCGTTTGAGCTGAAAAGTGACTGCGTTTACCTGAAACGAAGTCTCGCATGTAGGAAGACACAGAGCCTGGCGTTTAACTCCGTTTCTGAAGGGAAACACACAGCACAGTTCTCATCCATGAAACCCACTCTGCTTTAGAGCAAGAAGCACGCTCTTGCTTTCTAGAGTCTCTAATAAGGCGGGAAACGTGAGAGTGCTCAGAACAAAAGAACTGTGTTTCCTACACACACGGACCATATCTAGTTCAACTCTGCTTCTGAAACTGATACAAACCACAGGCCCTCTAACATCCAGTGCGTTTCAGTTAAGAGCGAGAAACGTGTGAGCTTCGTGTACAATATAGCTTCGTTTGAGCTGAAAAGTGACTGCGTTTACCTGAAACGAAGTCTCGCTTGTAGGAAGACACAGAGCCTGGCATTTAACTCCGTTTCTGAAGGGAAACACACAGCACAGTTCTCATCCATGAAACACACTCTGCTTTAGAGCAAGAAGCACGCTCTTGCTTTCTAGAGTCTCTAATAAGGCGGGAAACGTGAGAGTGCTCAGAACAAAAGAACTGTGTTTCCTACACACACGGACCATATCTAGTTCAACTCTGCTTCTGAAACTGATACAAACCACAGGCCCTCTAACATCCAGTGCGTTTCAGTTAAGAGCGAGAAACGTGTGAGCTTCGTGTACAATATAGCTTCGTTTGAGCTGAAAAGTGACTGCGTTTACCTGAAACGAAGTCTCGCTTGTAGGAAGACACAGAGCCTGGCGTTTAACTCCGTTTCTGAAGGGAAACACACAGCACAGTTCTCATCCATGAAACACACTCTGCTTTAGAGCAAGAAGCACGCTCTTGCTTTCTAGAGTCTCTAATAAGGCGGGAAACGTGAGAGTGCTCAGAACAAAAGAACTGTGTTTCCTACACACACGGACCATATCTAGTTCAACTCTGCTTCTGAAACTGATACAAACCACAGGCCCTCTAACATCCAGTGCGTTTCAGTTAAGAGCGAGAAACGTGTGAGCTTCGTGTACAATATAGCTTCGTTTGAGCTGAAAAGTGACTGCGTTTACCTGAAACGAAGTCTCGCTTGTAGGAAGACACAGAGCCTGGCGTTTAACTCCGTTTCTGAAGGGAAACACACAGCACAATTCTCATCCATGAAACACACTCTGCTTTAGAGCAAGAAGCACGCTCTTGCTTTCTAGAGTCTCTAATAAGGCGGGAAACGTGAGAGTGCTCAGAACAAAAGAACTATTTTTCCTACACATACGGACTATATGTAGTCCAAATCTTCATCTAAAACAGATAGAATGCACTGGTACTCTAACATTCAATGCTTGTCAGTTAAGAAGAGAAACGTGTGAGCTTCGTGAAAGATGTACTTCCTTTGAGCTGAAAAGTGACTGCCCTTACCAAAAACGAAGTCTTGCTTGTAGGAAGACACAGAGCCTAGGATTTAAGTACATTTCTGAAGGGAAACACACAGCATAGTTCTCATCCATGGATCACACTCTGCTTTAGACGGAGAAGCACACTCTTGCTTTCTAGAGTCTCTAATACAGCAGGCAATCTGAGTGTGCCCAGAACAAAAGATCGGTGTTTTCTACACATATGGACCACATGTAGTCCAAATCTGCTTCTGAAACTGATACAAAGTACTGACCATCTAAAATCCAATGGTTGTCAGTTAAGATGAGAAACGTGTGAGCATCGTGAACGATGTAGTTCGTTTGAGCAGAAAAGTGACTGCCCATACCTGAATTGAAGTCTTGCTTGTAGGAAGACTCAGAGCCTGGGATTTATCTCCATTTCTGAAGTAAAACACACAGCAGGGTTCTCATCCATTTATCACACTCTGCGTTTAAACAAGAAGCATGCTCTTCTTTCTAGAGTCTCTAAGACAGCAGGAAATGTGAGTTTGCTGAGAACAAAAGAACGGTGTTTCCTACACATAAGGACCATATCTAGTCGAACTCTGCTTCTGAAACTGATACAAAGCACTGAACCTCGAACATCCAATGCTTGTCAGTTAAGATGAGAAACGTGTGAGCTTCGTGAACGATGTAGTTAGTTTGAGCAGAAATGTCACTGCCTTTATCTGAAACGAAGTCTTGCTTGTAGGAAGACTCAGAGCCTGGGATTTAACTCCATTTCTGAAGGGAAACACACAGCATAGTTCTCATCCATGGATCACACTCTGCTTTAGAGCAAGAAGCACACTCTTGCTTTCTAGAGTCTCTAAGACAGCAGGAAACGTGAGTGTGCCCAGAACAAAAGATCGGTGTTTCCTACACATACGGACTATATGTAGTCCAAATCTTCTTCTGAAACTGATAGAATGCACTGGTCCTCTAACATCCAATGCTTGTCAGTTAAGATGAGAAACGTGGGAGCTTTGTGAATGATGTAGTTCCTTTGAACTGAAAAGTGACTGCCCTTACCTGAAACGAAGTCTTGCTTGTAGGAAGACACAGAGCCTGGGATTTAAGTCCATTTCTGAAGGGAAACACACAACATAGTTCTCATCCATGGATCACACTCTGCTTTAGAGCAAGAAGCACACTCTAGCTTTCTAGAGTCTCTAATACAGCAGGAAATCTGAGTGTGCCCAGGACAAAAGAATGGTGTTTCCTATACATATGGACCATATGTAGTCCAAATCTGCTTCTGAAACTGATACAAAGCTCTGACCCTCTAACATCCAATGCTTGTCAGTTAAGATGAGAAACGTGTGAGCTTCGTGAACTATGTTGTTCCTTTGAGCAGAAAAGTGACTGCCCTTACCTGAAACGAAGTCTTGCGTGTAGGGAGACACAGAGCATGGGATTTAACTCCATTTCTGAAGTGAAACACACAGCATAGTCTCATCCATGGATCACACTCTGTTTTAGAGCGAGAAGCATGCTCTTGCTTTCTAGAGTCTCTAAGGCAGCAGGAAACGTGAGTGTGCCCAGAACAAAAGATCGGTGTTTCCTACACATATGGACAATATGTAGTCCAAATCTGCTTCTGAAACTGATACAAAGCACTGACCCTCTAACATCCAATGCTTGTCAGTTAAGATGAGAAACGTTTGAGCTTCGTGAACAATGTAGTTCGTTTGAGCAGAAAACTGACTGCCCTTACCTGAAACGAAGTCTTGCTTGTAGGAAGACTCAGAGCCTGGGATTTAACTCCATTTCTGAATTGAAACACACAGCAGGGTTCTCATCCATTGATCAAACTCTGCTTTAGAGCGAGAAGCACGCTCTTGCTTTCTAGAGTCTCCTAGACAGCAGGAAACGTGAGTGTGCTGAGAAGAAAAGAACGGTGTTTCCTGCACATACGGACCATATCTAGTCCAACTCTTCTTCTGAAACTGATACAAAGCACTGGTCCTCTAACATCCAATGCTTGTCAGTTAAGATGAGAAACGTGTGAGCTTCGTGAACATTGTAGTTCGTTTGAGCAGAAAAGTGACTGCCCTTACCTGAAACGAAGTCTTGCTGGTAGGAAGACTCAGAGCCTGGGATTTAACTCCATTTCTGAAGTGAAACACACAGCATAGTTCTCATCCATGGATCACACTCTGCTTTAGAGCGAGAAGCACGCTCTTGCTTTCTAGAATCTCTAATACAGCAGGAAATCTGAGTGTGCCCAGAACAAAAGAACTGTTTTTCCTACACATACGGACTATATGTAGTCCAAATCTTCATCTAAAACAGATAGAATGCACTGGTACTCTAACATTCAATGCTTGTCAGTTAAGAAGAGAAACGTGTGAGCTTCGTGAAAGATGTACTTCCTTTGAGCTGAAAAGTGACTGCCCTTACCAAAAACGAAGTCTTGCTTGTAGGAAGACACAGAGCCTAGGATTTAAGTACATTTCTGAAGGGAAACACACAGCATAGTTCTCATCCATGGATCACACTCTGCTTTAGACGGAGAAGCACACTCTTGCTTTCTAGAGTCTCTAATACAGCAGGCAATCTGAGTGTGCCCAGAACAAAAGATCGGTGTTTTCTACACATATGGACCACATGTAGTCCAAATCTGCTTCCGAAACTGATACAAAGTACTGACCATCTAACATCCAATGGTTGTCAGTTAAGATGAGAAACGTGTGAGCATCGTGAACGATGTAGTTCGTTTGAGCAGAACAGTGACTGCCCATACCTGAATTGAAGTCTTGCTTGTAGGAAGACTCAGAGCCTGGGATTTATCTCCATTTCTGAAGTAAAACACACAGCAGGGTTCTCATCCATTTATCACACTCTGCGTTTAAACAAGAAGCATGCTCTTCTTTCTAGAGTCTCTAAGACAGCAGGAAATGTGAGTTTGCTGAGAACAAAAGAACGGTGTTTCCTACACATAAGGACCATATCTAGTCGAACTCTGCTTCTGAAACTGATACAAAGCACTGAACCTCGAACATCCAATGCTTGTCAGTTAAGATGAGAAACGTGTGAGCTTCGTGAACGATGTAGTTAGTTTGAGCAGAAATGTCACTGCCTTTATCTGAAACGAAGTCTTGCTTGTAGGAAGACTCAGAGCCTGGGATTTAACTCCATTTCTGAAGTAAAACACATAGCATAGTTCTCATCCATGGATCACTCTCTGCTTTAGAGTGAGAAGTACGCTCTTGCTTTCTAGAGTCTCTAACACAGCAGGAAACGTGAGTGTGCTGAGAACAAAAGAACGGTGTTTCCTACACATACAGACCATATCTAGTCCAACTCTTCTTCTGAAACTGATACAAAGCACTGGTCCTCTAACATCCAATGCTTGTCAGTTAAGATGAGAAACGTGTGAGCTTCATGAACGATGTAGTTCGTTTGAGCAGAAAAGTGACTGCCCTTACCTGTAACGAAGTCTTGCTTGTAGGAAGACCCAGAGCCTGGGATTTAACTCCATTTCTGAAGTGAAACACACAGCATAGTTCTCATCCATGGATCACACTCTGCTTTAGAGCAAGAAGCACACTCTTGCTTTCTAGAGTCTCTAAGACAGCAGGAAACGTGAGTGTGCCCAGAACAAAAGAACGGTGTTTCCTACACATACGGACTATATGTAGTCCAAATCTTCTTCTGAAACTGATAGAATGCACTGGTCCTCTAACATCCAATGCTTGTCAGTTAAGATGAGAAACGTGGGAGCTTTGTGAATGATGTAGTTCCTTTGAACTCAAAAGTGACTGCCCTTACCTGAAACGAAGTCTTGCTTGTAGGAAGACACAGAGCCTGGGATTTAAGTCCATTTCTGAAGGGAAACACACAACATAGTTCTCATCCATGGATCACACTCTGCTTTAGAGCAAGAAGCACACTCTAGCTTTCTAGAGTCTCTAATACAGCAGGAAATCTGAGTGTGCCCAGGACAAAAGAATGGTGTTTCCTATACATATGGACCATATGTAGTCCAAATCTGCTTCTGAAACTGATACAAAGCTCTGACCCTCTAACATCCAATGCTTGTCAGTTAAGATGAGAAACGTGTGAGCTTCGTGAACATTGTAGTTCGTTTGAGCAGAAAAGTGACTGCCCTTACCTGAAACTAAGTCTTGCTTGTAGGAAGACTCAGAGCCTGGGATTTAACTCCATTTCTGAAGTGAAACACACAGCATAGTTCTCATCCATGGATCACACTCTGCTTTAGAGCGAGAAGCACTCTCTTGCTTTCTAGAATCTCTAATACAGCAGGAAATCTGAGTGTGCCCAGAACAAAAGAACTGTTTTTCCTACACATACGGACTATATGTAGTCCAAATCTTTATCTAAAACAGATAGAATGCACTGGTACTCTAACATTCAATGCTTGTCAGTTAAGAAGAGAAACGTGTGAGCTTCGTGAAAGATGTACTTCCTTTGAGCTGAAAAGTGACTGCCCTTACCAAAAACGAAGTCTTGCTTGTAGGAAGACACAGAGCCTAGGATTTAAGTACATTTCTGAAGGGAAACACACAGCAATGTTCTCATCCATGGATCACACTCTGCTTTAGACGGAGAAGCACACTCTTGCTTTCTAGAGTCTCTAATACAGCAGGCAATCTGAGTGTGCCCAGAACAAAAGATTGGTGTTTTCTACACATATGGACCACATGTAGTCCAAATCTGCTTCTGAAACTGATACAAAGTACTGACCATCTAACATCCAATGGTTGTCAGTTAAGATGAGAAACGTGTGAGCATCGTGAACGATGTAGTTCGTTTGAGCAGAAAAGTGACTGCCCATACCTGAATTGAAGTCTTGCTTGTAGGAAGACTCAGAGCCTGGGATTTATCTCCATTTCTGAAGTAAAACACACAGCAGGGTTCTCATCCATTTATCACACTCTGCGTTTAAACAAGAAGCATGCTCTTCTTTCTAGAGTCTCTAAGACAGCAGGAAATGTGAGTTTGCTGAGAACAAAAGAACGGTGTTTCCTACACATAAGGACCATATCTAGTCGAACTCTGCTTCTGAAACTGATACAAAGCACTGAACCTCGAACATCCAATGCTTGTCAGTTAAGATGAGAAACGTGTGAGCTTCGTGAACGATGTAGTTAGTTTGAGCAGAAATGTCACTGCCTTTATCTGAAACGAAGTCTTGCTTGTAGGAAGACTCAGAGCCTGGGATTTAACTCCATTTCTGAAGGGAAACACACAGCATAGTTCTCATCCATGGATCACACTCTGCTTTAGAGCAAGAAGCACACTCTTGCTTTCTAGAGTCTCTAAGACAGCAGGAAACGTGAGTGTGCCCAGAACAAAAGAACGGTGTTTCCTACACATACGGACTATATGTAGTCCAAATCTTCTTCTGAAACTGATAGAATGCACTGGTCCTCTAACATCCAATGCTTGTCAGTTAAGATGAGAAACGTGGGAGCTTTGTGAATGATGTAGTTCCTTTGAACTGAAAAGTGACTGCCCTTACCTGAAACGAAGTCTTGCTTGTAGGAAGACACAGAGCCTGGGATTTAAGTCCATTTCTGAAGGGAAACACACAACATAGTTCTCATCCATGGATCACACTCTGCTTTAGAGCAAGAAGCACACTCTAGCTTTCTAGAGTCTCTAATACAGCAGGAAATCTGAGTGTGCCCAGGACAAAAGAATGGTGTTTCCTATACATATGGACCATATGTAGTCCAAATCTGCTTCTGAAACTGATACAAAGCTCTGACCCTCTAACATCCAATGCTTGTCAGTTAAGATGAGAAACGTGTGAGCTTCGTGAACTATGTTGTTCCTTTGAGCAGAAAAGTGACTGCCCTTACCTGAAACGAAGTCTTGCGTGTAGGGAGACACAGAGCATGGGATTTAACTCCATTTCTGAAGTGAAACACACAGCATAGTCTCATCCATGGATCACACTCTGTTTTAGAGCGAGAAGCATGCTCTTGCTTTCTAGAGTCTCTAAGGCAGCAGGAAACGTGAGTGTGCCCAGAACAAAAGATCGGTGTTTCCTACACATATGGACAATATGTAGTCCAAATCTGCTTCTGAAACTGATACAAAGCACTGACCCTCTAACATCCAATGCTTGTCAGTTAAGATGAGAAACGTTTGAGCTTCGTGAACAATGTAGTTCGTTTGAGCAGAAAACTGACTGCCCTTACCTGAAACGAAGTCTTGCTTGTAGGAAGACTCAGAGCCTGGGATTTAACTCCATTTCTGAAGTGAAACACACAGCATAGTTCTCATCCATGGATCACACTCTGCTTTAGAGCGAGAAGCACGCTCTTGCTTTCTAGAATCTCTAATACAGCAGGAAATCTGAGTGTGCCCAGAACAAAAGAACTGTTTTTCCTACACATACGGACTATATGTAGTCCAAATCTTCATCTAAAACAGATAGAATGCACTGGTACTCTAACATTCAATGCTTGTCAGTTAAGAAGAGAAACCTGTGAGCTTCGTGAAAGATGTACTTCCTTTGAGCTGAAAAGTGACTGCCCTTACCAAAAACGAAGTCTTGCTTGTAGGAAGACACAGAGCCTAGGATTTAAGTACATTTCTGAAGGGAAACACACAGCATAGTTCTCATCCATGGATCACACTCTGCTTTAGACGGAGAAGCACACTCTTGCTTTCTAGAGTCTCTAATACAGCAGGCAATCTGAGTGTGCCCAGAACAAAAGATCGGTGTTTTCTACACATATGGACCACATGTAGTCCAAATCTGCTTCCGAAACTGATACAAAGTACTGACCATCTAACATCCAATGGTTGTCAGTTAAGATGAGAAACGTGTGAGCATCGTGAACGATGTAGTTCGTTTGAGCAGAACAGTGACTGCCCATACCTGAATTGAAGTCTTGCTTGTAGGAAGACTCAGAGCCTGGGATTTATCTCCATTTCTGAAGTAAAACACACAGCAGGGTTCTCATCCATTTATCACACTCTGCGTTTAAACAAGAAGCATGCTCTTCTTTCTAGAGTCTCTAAGACAGCATGAAATGTGAGTTTGCTGAGAACAAAAGAACGGTGTTTCCTACACATAAGGACCATATCTAGTCGAACTCTGCTTCTGAAACTGATACAAAGCACTGAACCTCGAACATCCAATGCTTGTCAGTTAAGATGAGAAACGTGTGAGCTTCGTGAACGATGTAGTTAGTTTGAGCAGAAATGTCACTGCCTTTATCTGAAACGAAGTCTTGCTTGTAGGAAGACTCAGAGCCTGGGATTTAACTCCATTTCTGAAGGGAAACACACAGCATAGTTCTCATCCATGGATCACACTCTGCTTTAGAGCAAGAAGCACACTCTTGCTTTCTAGAGTCTCTAAGACAGCAGGAAACGTGAGTGTGCCCAGAACAAAAGAACGGTGTTTCCTACACATACGGACTATATGTAGTCCAAATCTTCTTCTGAAACTGATAGAATGCACTGGTCCTCTAACATCCAATGCTTGTCAGTTAAGATGAGAAACGTGGGAGCTTTGTGAATGATGTAGTTCCTTTGAACTGAAAAGTGACTGCCCTTACCTGAAACGAAGTCTTGCTTGTAGGAAGACACAGAGCCTGGGATTTAAGTCCATTTCTGAAGGGAAACACACAACATAGTTCTCATCCATGGATCACACTCTGCTTTAGAGCAAGAAGCACACTCTAGCTTTCTAGAGTCTCTAATACAGCAGGAAATCTGAGTGTGCCCAGGACAAAAGAATGGTGTTTCCTATACATATGGACCATATGTAGTCCAAATCTGCTTCTGAAACTGATACAAAGCTCTGACCCTCTAACATCCAATGCTTGTCAGTTAAGATGAGAAACGTGTGAGCTTCGTGAACTATGTTGTTCCTTTGAGCAGAAAAGT